>MU223471.1:221263-243524 GCA_018584345.1 Thuja plicata
ATTTTATTATTCAAGAAAGATACTATGAATGTGATCCCATGATTGAAGATGAACCTAGACCTATCAATAAAGACACAGTTATTGAAGAAATGTTTGATTGTATTGATGTTTCATGTAACAATCTTGAACCAAGTCAAGAAGAATCACAAATTATAGATGAGAGTGTAACTCCTAAAAACTCAAAATACACATCCAAATACTGCTCTAAGGAATACATAATTGGAGATAAGAGCGCTAAAGTCTTGACAAGATCCAGAGAAAAATGTTCAACCATTGATGAAGAGGTATGCTTACTTTCTCAGATTCAACCCTTAAGTGTTGAAGATGTGTGCAATGATTCAGAATAGAAAAGTGTTATGCAAGAAGAATTAGCTCAGATAATCAAGAATGATATATGGGAACTGGTCCCTAGACGTCATGACAAGAATGTGATTGGAAAAAAGTGGATATTCAGGAATAAGATGAATGAATAAGGTACAGTGGTAAGAAAAAAAGCAAGACTAGTATGTAAAGGATATGCATAGAGAGAAGGAATATACTACACTGATACATTTTCCCCTGTGAGAATACTAGAAGCTATCAAGTTGTTTTTGGCCTATGCAACATTCAAGAACTTTAAAGTATATCAAATGGATGTCAAGTTAGCTTTTCTGAATGGTGACTTGAAGGAAGAAGTTTACATAGAACATCCTAAAGGATTTAATCTATCAAACAAACCAGACATGGTATGAAGATTAAAGAAAGCACTTTATGGACTTAAACAGGCCCAAAGAGCATGGTATGAGAGACTTGATGGTTACTTAACAAAGATAGGATTCATAAAAGGAGCAACAGATTGTAACTTATTCATAAGAGAGACAGATGAAGGATTACTACTTGTTGCTATTTTTTTTGATGACATTATCTTTGGAGGTAATGACAAGCTCAGTGCAGAATTTGCCAAAGAGATGCAAAGTGAGTTTGAAATGAGCATAATTGGACCTATCAAATATTTTTTGGGATTGAATGTAAAACAAACAAACAAAGGCATATTCATAAATCAGTCAAAGTATGTGAAGGAGATATTGAAAACTTTCAAAATGGAATACTGCAAACAAGTAAGCACCACATGATAACAAGAAGAAATCTTTCTAAAGATGATGATTCCACAACAGTTGACAAGACACTATACATGTCTATGATTGGAAAAATCATATATATTACTCAATCTAGACTAGATATTTCCAATGCAATTGGCATTGTTGGAAGATTTGTAGTTGAACCTAAAAAAAATCACCTAATGGCAATAAAAATAATATTCAGATACTTAAAAGGGACTATAGACTATGGTTTATGGTATCCTAACTCAGAGAATATACAAATTCATGTGTATACAGATGCAGATTGGGAAGGTTGTGTTGATGATACGAAGAGTACCTCAGGAGGAGCAGTATTTCTTGGAGACAGGTTGGTTACTTGGACAAGCAAGAAGCAGAACTGTATCTCTCAGTCGAAAATAGAAGCTAAGTATGTTGCAGCAACACTGAATTGTTCAACAATGGTTTGGATCAAATAGATGATTAAAGACTTTGGTATTTAGATTGATTATCCTATTGTTATTCATTGTGATAACACTAGCACTATCAATATGTCAAAGAACCTTGTGATGCACGCAAAGAAAAAAAACATTAAGATCAAATATCACTTTCTAAGAGAAAAAGTCATAGACAGAGAAGTAAAGTTGGATTATGTGAGCACTAAAGAATAGTTAGCAGATATTTTTACAAATCCTTTATCAAAAGATACTTTTGAGTATCTCAGGGAGAAGCTGGGAGTAATTCCCTTTCCTGAGTCTGATTAGAATTTGCAGCAAAGAACATCAGTCCCTGGTGACTAATGAATGGTTGAGTACTCTACTTTTGGAGTAGTACTTATGCTTATTTGTGTTTGGCACCCTTTTCCATTGATGTCAAAGGGGGAGTATATAGTAAGGGGGAGCATATACTCTGGGGGAGTAGATAGTCATGAAAATAAAAACATAGTCAGGGAGTTGCAGCAGTGAAGAGGAACCCTTGATGAGGATATTGAAAAGATTGTAAAAAGAAAGGAATCACTTTTGGATTGATGGTGTTTTTAATCATATGTTTCCATCAATGTCAAAGGGGGAGATTGTTGGAGATTTTCTTATGTGCAAATCGTTGATTGTATGTTTGTCATTGATGACAACATATAATATACAACGGTGTCCTATATGCAATTATCAGTACAGATGTTTTGGAGCCTTGCGTGTTTATTTCCATGGTGTAGACATGTTTTGGTTGCTATGTGCATTCACGGAGATTCAAATATGCATTTTTAGTGGCGTTATGTTAATCGGTTTTGGCAGTTACAGTTTCTGAAGATTATCAGTTAAGAGCTGACGTATTTACATTATTTCTTGAGTTGCGCCTATCTACAGGATATGCGTGTTTGTATTCATGTTTAGTTATGAGTTAATGATGATTATCCAAAGGCGCTAAACATTTTCTAACTGAAGCATGATGATTGAGTCAATTTGGTAGAGCCGACTATGTGAAGCAACGCGTCCACTCATCTTGAGTTGTGCGGTCCTAATTTTGATTGCATGCTTAGTTAAGCTGACAAGGAAGTTGATAAAGTATTTCAAAAATCCATCATGACCTTATCCTTGGGGAAGATACAAATAATAGTTCAATTTTAATTGCTAAATGTGGAAAATGAAGTGAAAAAGATAAGACAGAGCAGAACAGAAAGTTAGATAGTAAAATTTGAAGATCTATGTGAATAAGTAGAAGAAGATTACAACTCATTGGAACTGATCAAGATAGCAGGTCTACTCAAACAGTTCATTTATCAGATATAGTGTATATCTATTTTACTGAAGGTTGCAGCCTTCATCATTTTAGCATTGAGCTTTTTGGACAGTGAGTCCTCACCCCTAACAAGGTTATTTGTAAAAGACTCCTAACAGGGTTCAACCCTTAACCAGGTCACTATACTTATTGCACTGTAAAGATCAACTCCTAACAGGGTTGTTAGATCTTCTAATAGGGATTATTATACTCAAGTACAGTTCTTTGTGGGTGCTAATTCCCACTGGGGTTTTTCCCTATTTGGTTTCCCCGTAACCAAAATTGTTGTGTTCTATCTTGTGTTATCTGAATGTGTTAATGCTTAATGTTATTCTATAATTAATTGGAGAAAAGAATTAAACTACTGATAACTGATTCACCCCCCCCTCTCAGTTATCCCTTGGGACTATTCCAACACTATATGTATTAAAACTGAAGGTGTCCCAACAAAAACATCTAGAAACATTCCCCAGAGCCCACTACCTAATCGTGTGACCCAATCGAGGATAAAAAAAAATATATTAAAGGCTTAAAGGATCATTTAATTGTTGAACCTTATCCTACTGAAGAAACAAGCGTAAAGATGGATAGTCAAGTATCTAAGGTCTCATACATAGATAATGCAAAGGAGGGGGAACTTGAGGTGAACCCTGTTTCTTCAAGTGTTATGGTAATAATCAACCAGATCAATCTTCAATTACCTCCAACAAAGAATACTCCAATTACTACAAAATGGTTGGAGAGTTCAATTAGCAAGAAAGGCAATGTAGTCCCCATTTCACTTCCAATTGGAGATATGGTTAGTAAGTGTCTTGGAAAAATGACTAAATTGAAAAGACTCAAAATAGAGGCTATGATAGGTGTAGATGAATATATTGGGAATTATATAACAGAAAGAGACAAGCCTATTGCATACAAGGATGTGGAAGATGATTCTTCCAAATATTTCACTATTGAAAGGGTTTATTTCAGAATGACTTTACGAGTCATTGATGCAAAGCATTTAGAGTTTTCCACCAAGAAGATATTATCTAAAACCTGGAAGGATGAAAGAGATAAAGGGGTACTGAAACAAACACTTAGAGATGTGGAAGAATACATAAGTGTTATCCCTAATAATGGTTCATAGGTGCTCTCCCAATTTCCTCATTTATCTGACCCAAAGTTGTGTGCACACCAAAAGTTGCTAGATCAGATTTAGAGGAACAAAAATAATTGCAAAGGTATTCCATGATTGGATGGAATCAATAGCACAACAAGGTGTTAAGTATATCACTAATTTGGTGAGAATTCATGGTAATGCAATGAAAAAAAGTAAATAATTGGATGCAGAAGTCAATGTATGGGATAAAGAAAGAACTACTTGGGAAATAGTAGTAAGGAAAATGAATGATGTGCATAAATACGAGATTATGTAATTCCTCACTAAAAAACCTATAGCCAGTTTAAATGATAATGTACTTTATGTCTACGAATAAAATATAATGGAGAAAATTTGTCATCAAACAAGGACATGAAGAATTAGTTGAGCTACTAAAATAACTAACAGAGCTCACAAATATTATGCAAAAGGACTTGAAATGCACTAATATGCAGTTTCTACAAGAATATGAGAAAACAATCAGGGAGACTGATGAGATGATCAAAACCTTCAAGGAGAAGATAAAAACTATTAAGAAAACCAAATCTATGACTATCAAATATTTAACTAGTCTTGTGAGGATTGAATCAATGTTAACCATTTGTCTTGATCATTTGGAAGCACACAAAAAAAAAGTAACCAAGGTTAGGAAAGATAAAGAATTTTGGAAATAGAGGATCCTACACATCGGGCTACCACATCACCAATGATTCTCAACTTCTCAAAATCACACATGGAGTGGTGGAAAATATGTGGTGTACCCTCAGCACAAAACCAACCAGAAAGCTCCTCTATGGCATCTTAGCCCTGAAAGTGTGGCAAAATTATAGTTTTGTTGTTTAAGATTTTCTATTCTCTGCTCATTTTTAGTTAGTCATAGTTAGTTATGCAAACTACTAGTTCTAACTCTAGTGGAGTCATTTTTACTCTAGTTTTCAAAAGAGAGACTATTATCCTGGAGGCTATTTATATGTTTAATTAAGAATTTGGAAAGGTTTGAATTTTAAAAATAGGGAAGACTGGTACATTTCATTTTTGGGTTTTGATGTGTGTGTGTGTGTGTGTGTGTGTGTGTGATGTAAAGAAGGTTTTTATCTGAGAATGAAAATATATTTGCTACCATTTTCAAATCTGTGAGTTTGGAATTTTTGGGATTGGTTTTTGTTGGGATTAAAACTTCAGTTGCAGTTTATTTTCTTCTTTATATGATCATATGCATGTATAGATGGAGTGAATGTATGATTTTATCAAATAGTTTTCATCTCAAGTAATACAAATTATGTGAACTTTGTTTATTCAATTATAATATGATTGCATTCATATCATGTTGATGAATGGATGTGAAATGCATTTCTTACTTTCTGGTGAAAAGTATTTTCTATGATTAGTTAATTATAGATCAATTTATTGAAAAATTAAAGGTAGATGTACCTTTATATAGAGGTTGAACTATGAGTGGTTCATCCAATTGTTGGTTCAATTTAATTCTTGTTCAAGAGGGTATTAGAGCTTAATTTTCATCAAAATTTTAGAATGGATAAATATGTTAACCAACATATTTTTGGCGACTCTACTGCAGATATGGACAAGCATTATTTAATGAATGAAAATTACCTAGTCATGAGGTACAATGGTGTTTCCCTGTGAAAATTCATTTCCTGTACTACAATAAAATTTAGAATTTCAAGACAAGTAGGAAGATATCATTAGTCAATTGAATACATTGGCATGGTGTACAAGAAGGAGCCCAAAGGATTATAGGTGAGAAAAATTGGTACTAGAATGAGAAGAGGATTTAGCTGCTAATTTGAGAGTCCTACTAGGAAGACAAAAAAGAAGATGGGCAGAATATCAAACTAGAAATAGAACCCCTAACCAAGATCTTCAAACTCCAAGGCTCCTAGCACACCCAGCCAATTAATGAAGTAATTGTGTCCCTTATCAGAACAAACTGGAGTTTAGAACTTATACTAGATCCTAGATAAGGGAAGGCCTCTTTGATCGTATATTCCAAGAATTACAAGGAGTCAACT
The DNA here is from genome assembly GCA_018584345.1 of Thuja plicata. Classification (NCBI taxonomy): domain Eukaryota; kingdom Viridiplantae; phylum Streptophyta; class Pinopsida; order Cupressales; family Cupressaceae; genus Thuja; species Thuja plicata. The sequence goes on from MU223471.1 coordinate 227,287, forward strand.
TTTCCTATAATATTACATCTAAAAGGAAAGAAAAGTTTAGACCGTCTTCCCCTCCAAAGAAACCAAAGTAGTCCCTGCACCTCTCATCTGGAAAGCCTCAACCCTACATGGAATCAATCTTCCCCCAAAAGTAACTGTAATCCCAACCTATATAATGGCTCAACCATAGGGAGCAGTTCTGGGACCCTTGAACTTGGGAGCTAATCTTAATCCTTGACCCAAAGGAGCCCATGATAATTTTTCCAAGTTCAATGGAGACAAGAATAAATTGCCAAATGAACATTTAAATTTTATTTTTTTATAGCATGTGGGGTGCTAGGGGTACAACATCATGATTTAGCCATCAGGCCATTTGTACAAACTTTAATTGACGCGCCAGCAGAATGGTTCTACCATTTAACCAATGTTATTATTGCAATATGGGATGACATGAACAATGCTTTTGAGAATAGGTTCAAGAGTGCAGAAGATGAAAACTCTATGTTGGCACAATTAACCCAACTCAATAAATAACTACATGAACCTATAAGGGAGGTTAATGATAAGTATAAAAAACTTTTATACAAAATACCCACTGTTAAGTGACCTAATGCTAAAACCAAAAATGATTTTTTTTATCAACTCTATGTTTCCAGAGATAAGTTTCCATATTAGAAGGGCTAGGGTAGCTGACTTGGAAACTGCTCAAACACTCCCAGTGGAATTATAAGATGACCTCATTACAGCTGGCAAATAGAGAAAATAATTTCAAGTTCCTAATGCCCAAACTTCTACTTCTTCTGATACCATGTTGTAGATATTGGTGAATGATGTAATTGCTATCAATCGACAATTGTTGAAAGGAAATACACCCTTTTTATAGCCTTATCAAGACATTACAAGAAGGAATGGAAACTAAGGGGGCCCTAGTGGTAAAGTGTTACAACTCCAACTTGTTCAACAGAGATTGGTCATTCAACCTCCTATAAAAAAGGGTAATATGTGTATTTTTCACTTGATCAATGACCATGATGGTAGCACCTATGTAGAAATGGTTCAATATGTGCAGCTAAATAGTCAGAAGGAAATAGTGGAATAAGTGCTTGAAGATGAAGGAATCCATAAACAACCTGGTGAATCTATAAGTTATTTCCTCAAATGTGAATCTGATTGAGAAAGGGGAGGCAACATTTTGGTAACATTAGAAGATCCTGCATGCACCATTGCGACAAGAAACCAATACAATTCCAAGTATCATGGAAATACATCATCTTTAGAGGTGTTGAACAAAGGTAAATAACCTCTCACTCTGACCTATGATTCAAAGGTTCAAAGTTCAATAACCCCGGATATTCACATATTAAAAAAAGGAGAATCTGATTCTTCTTTTGATATAGTGGAGTTCTTCAAATCCTCTAAAATCCATATTTCTCCTGCTGAGTACCTTACATTGAACCTAAAGGAATTGGATAAATTAGTTTAATATGTAAGGGGAAGTCAACCCCAATCTAAAACTATGGTTGGGCAATTGACTAATATTGTACATGCGGAAATCAATCAATCCTCTTTAGTTCAATCTCCAGCTACTAAATCCGAGTCTAAAACTCACACATCCCATGATTTATCCCCTTCTCATGATTCAAAACCTGAGCCATTTTATGTTTCCCTATTCATACATGGTCACAAGTTGAATAACTACATCATTGATTTTGGGGCATCTGACAATATCATGCCCTCTTTAGTTGCTAAATCCCTAGATCTGCCCCTTACCAAGACCTATAGTAAATGTTATTCAATGAACTCCAAACAAGTCCCCTAATTGGCCAAATAAAATATACCTAAGTTACTTTAGCAGCCCACCCTAATAAGAAACTTAAATTGCCTATTTTGGTCATCGACATACCTACAAGGTACAACATGCTTTTGAGCAGGATTTTTTGCAGGGATTTAGGAGGTGAAATCAAAACCGATTGGTCCCAGGCCACTATATTAGTAGGGAAATAAAGGGTAACACTTCAGCCTGATGGGAAATCCAAATATATTATATTCCCATCCAAAGATCCTTGTGCTCAAATCCTATACCATGACTGGAATTTGGTAACTATATGATCTTGTCTGGAGAAGATGTTGTGGAACCCCAAACTAGCTGTGATAATACAGTATGGAGTATGATGTCCGATGAAAGTTTTTCTACAGCTAGGTTAGGAGTAGGATTTTTCATAATATAACCATAGGGTGACCAATTCCCTCATTCATTTAAATTGAAATTCAACAACACAAACAATACTGTTGAGTACATAGCCTTTTCATTGGGATTACAAGAGGCTAAAAGAAAGGGAATCAAACTCTTGAAATCAAAGGGTGATTCAAAACTCATTGTGAAACAATTAAGAGGTATATTCACTATAAAAATGAAAGACTGAAATATTACAGAAATAGAGTCTGGGACAAAATAGAAGGATTTGAAGCATTTGCGATATAAGCAATGCCAAGAGTGAATAGTAGGGTAGACTCCCTCACAGTATCAGCTTCTTAGCTGCTTCCACATCCTGATTTTAAAAAGGATACTACATAATTGAAATAGTTCATCAACCTAATGTACCTAATAATTATGATTTTTGGCAAGTTTTTTAGAGTGATAAAAAAATTGAGAAGCTTTTGCAAATTATGGACATGTTTGCATATACTTTCTTTGAAGAATCATAATTGGTTTGCAATGAATTCTGACTTGATCCGGGAAAGGAGATAGATAATGACATAATTCAACTGAAGGGGAATAAGATTCCCAAAGGACTAGTGTCTCTTGAGAAGCTATTTGACAGACAAGATAGATACGTGGGAAGCAGAGAGATCCCAAATGTAAGAAATCCAGGTGATTATGAGAAGGTAAGCATATGAGAACAAGATGATCCAAAGTTTGTTAACTTGGGGAAGTGTTGTATCACTGAAGAAAAATATGAGTTCATTAACCTTCTAAAAGAATACAAAGATGTATTTTCATGGTTGTATGATGATCTCAATAATTTTAGCAGGGTTAAATTTGACATCATATTTCTCTAAAACAAGGGGCCAGTCTGTTTAGACAAAAGTTGAGAAACTACAATCCAAAGGTGGCAGATTTTATTTTCATGGAAGTAGACAAAATACTAAAAGATCAAATAATATACCTGATTCATCCCTCCACTTGGGTGGCCAATATTGTGTCAGTTCAGAAGAAAAATAGAGAGATCTGAATCAATGTTTACTTTAGAAATCTAAACCAAGCCATCTTGAAGGACGGTTACCCCTTACCGATCATGGACCATAAATTGCAGTTAGTAGTGGGGTCGGAGATGATGTCCATGTTGGAGGGCTTCTCTGGATATAATCATATAAGTGTAGTGAAGGAGGATCAGCATAAGACCGCCTTCACCACTCCATTGGGGACACTTTCATACAACCGCGTGGCATTTGGCCTAATTAACATCAGAGCTACTTTTCAAAGAGAGATTAACTTATCCTTTAGTCATCTAAAGAATAAAATAATTATTATCTACCTTGATTAATTGACCGTGTTCTATAGAAGAAGTAAAAATCACTTAAAGGATTTGAAGGTTGTTTTGCAAAGATGTCGAGATCATGGTATATCTCTGAACCCTAAGAAGTCTGTTCTGCGTAACAGAAGGGAAACTAATAGGACACTTGGTTTCAAAGGAAGGGATCAAAATAGACCCAAATAGGGTGAAATCTATTCAACAATTGATCCTACCATCAAATAGAAGTGGTGTTAAATCTTTTTTTTTTCCAGGTCAACTTTCTCAGGAGTTTTGTTCCAGATTTTGCTGAGACCACTAAGCACATGGTAACTTTGATGAGTGAAAGGCATGTTTTCAAATGGAGTGATGAATAAATAAAGGCCTTTGAATGTTTGAAATAATCTATTTCTCAAGCACCTACTCTGATAAACCCCAAGTTTAGGAAATACTTCATAATCTATTGTTACGCTAGAGAACACACTATGTCAGGCATACTCCTACATAAGAATGTACAGAGTGAGGAGGTTCCCATTGCTTTTATGAGAACACCTATGAAAAAACATGAGTTGAATTATTCATTGGAAAAAAAATTAGGCTTTTTTTGGGTGTGAAAGTCATTAAATATTTCAGGTATTACATATTGCATTCCCATTCCATGGTATTTGTACCTAGTTCTACTATAAAGAGTATCTTAACCCAGCAGGAAGTGGGAATGAATAATCGAGAAACCTGGGTTTCAAAAATTTAGGAGTTTGACTTGGATATTCAGCCTAATAAGTTAGCTTGGGGTTAAGGATTATGTCAATTGATAGCAGAGAATAAGGAGGAGAAAGAAGAATAATTACTAGTCTTACTGGTTAGCCTACAAGATTCCTGATTTTTAAATGTAGCACACTATCTAACTTAGGGAGAATGTCTAGAGTATTTGACACCCATAGATAAAAGAAATTTGCAATTAAAGACTACTAAATATATTATTGTAGATGATGTGCTTTATAAAAGAGGTTTAGATGTAGCATTCCTAAGGTGTGTTGACAAAGAAAAATAAGAGGGGTTATTAAAAACATTCCGTAATGAAGCTTGTGGTGGTCACTTTTCATCAACTCTTGCTACTTTTAAAATCCTTATAAATTATTATTATTTGTCAGGAATGTTTAAGGATGCATACAGATGGGTGGTGAACTGTGAAAAATGTAAGATATTTTTGGGAAAACCACAACTAGCAACTCTACCTCTAAGACATGTTATCATAGAAGAGCCTTTCTTCCAGTGGGGTATGGATTTTTTATGTCCCCTCAACCTCCATCAAGTGTAGGGAATACCCACATCCTCACTGCCATTGATTATTTTACCAAGTGTGTGGAGGTCATCCCGGTGAAAAAGACAACCTCCGAAGTAGTTTTCACTTTCATTAAGCAGAACATCTTAGTCAGGTTTGGCGTACCACACAAAGTAGTGGCTGATAATGCAAAAAACTTCTCTTTATAAGAATTGAGCCTATTTTTTTATAATCATGGCATTTTGTTGGCTCATCCTTCAAACTATTACCCATAAGGAAACGACCAAGCTGAATCCAGTAACAAAAATTGAATTTCTATCACGAGGAAGGTGGTAAGTGATAATGCAAGAGACGGACACAAAAATTTGTATGAGGCGTTGTGGGAAGATATAATATAACCTAAAATGACTATCAAGATGACACCTTTTGAATTGGTATATGAAGTAGAAGCAGAATTGTCTCTTCCTTTAGAATTGTCAGTGACAAAGTTACAAAAGATGATTGAAGATAACTCATTTCAAAGTGTTTTGGAAAAGAGAGTTATGTACCTAAAAAAATAGAGGAAATAAGTGAGTTGGTTGATCACATCACAAAAAAATTAGGCACAGGTGAAGAAAATATTTGATCACAAAGCCAGACCAAGAATATTTGTGCTGGGAGATCAAGTCCTACTTTGGGATAAGAGAGGACAACCAAAAGGCGCTCATGAAAAATTTGATTCTCTCTGGAAAGGTCCCTTTGTGATCAGCTAGATACTGGGTCCAAACTCATTCAAACTGGAATATCCAGATGGTACTGCCTTTCTCCTATCCTACAACAAGTAGGATTTAAAACTTTATGAGCTTTAAGCGGGTCTCCCACATTCTCTATCTATAAATTTTTGGCGTGTAGTAATCTTAGTTGTTTATTCCTTGTCAGTTTGTCGGTCCTTTATTTTGTTCTTTTTATTTGTGTGAACTAGAGACTCTAAGTTAATTTCCTAGTCCTTCTCAGTCCCAGTCCACAGCCAGAGCCAATTACCCCCTTATTTTTGCATATGTTTAATTTCCCATATTTAGCAAAAATAAGAAGTAATTAATGTCTTCTTATAATCGGTCTAGTATACCTTTCTCTCCCCCCTTTTTCTTTTAGTGTCTTTTTCCTTTTTTCATGTTGAACCCAAATGGTTGAACCAATGTTAAGTTAAAATTTCATGGTTCAAAGCGTCCCTTGCGCGCATGTGTTTTTGCGGCCTTGTTTCAAAGAATTGATATGTGGTGTCGTCGCTTGAACTTGAACCATTGAACCTCATGGTTGTATTAATTTTCCATGGCATGAAAATATTTCATCAAGATATTTTTGCCTCTATATGTACTAGTAATGATTTCATTCCTAATTCAGAAATTTGTCAAGTGTTGAAGAGACGAGAGACAACATAGGTAATCATAGCTTTCCATTTTGGGAGTGGCAAGAATTTGATGAATTTAATAGGTGAGTTTTAAAAATCATTTCTTCCATTGTTGTCACTTGATAAAATAAGGGGAATCATAATTAATATTTATTGTTCTTCATAAGTTCTTCTATTGTTGTGGGATTATTTGGGGTATTTGGTAATATTATTTCCATAAGGCCAAGTCTCCCAAAACTAGGGCGTACTTCCTATATGATCAGTTATTTTCTAGAGTTTGATGATACTTCTTTAATCCAAGCAGACTTAGGTTATTTTCTTAAAAATGAAAAAAACCCAATAGTAGATTCCATGATTGATATGATAGTTTAGAGCGGTTTAATAGAAGCAACTACTTTTCATGTTGTAGCGCCTTGCCCAGAAATAGTGATGGAATGTATGAGTAGATATGATATTGAGAATAGGCATACTTTAAAGATTGATGGAAGCACCTTGGTGAACATAGATAGAGAAACATTAATGGCTTCTATGGGAATTCTTGAAAAAGAACCCTATGAAGACTGGTCTGTCGACACATCATACTCTTTATTTTTAGAAAATAAGTAGACTTATAGGAGTGTGATTGCTAGGAAATGTCTCCTTAATGTGCAGAAAGGTGGTTCCCAGTTTCCCAAACCCTTAACCAGAGACCACCCCATAATTGAAATGAGAGACATTGTGATATTGCTTAACATGTTCAAAGGAAACTCTCATGCTTTTTATTGGGAAGATTTAAATGTATTTTTATATTCAGGTTCTTTTGGGTGGCCATAAATATCTAGATCTGGCCCAAGTAATTATTGAGGAATTACATAGTGGATTAAGTAACTTTGTGGGAAGTAAGGGTTTTTATATGTTCTACACTCTAGCCTGCATAAGGGAATGACACAATCTTCACCATTACCTCTGGGTAGAGGGAAATAAAATATATGATTACTATCCCCATCTTTAATGACATAAGTATGTCAAATATTTCATGAGAGCAATTGTTTTTTTTGTAGGAAGGCTAGTTTATGAACTCCAGAGAAATAAGAATCATATAATGTCTACTGAGGCAATGAATTTGGTTAATAATTATGGAAGCTATTTTATTCAGTTCACCGAGTTCACTTATATTAGAAATGGGGGATTCAAAGGTGAACCCTTTAAGTTTCACATGTATGCTCTAGTACTAATACATTTGGGTCCAATTTTTGACAGTAATTAGTCAAAATTTTGATGGTCTCTAGTTGGACTTTCGACTAACACGACTGTCATAAATATTTCATCAGAAAATTTGACGTATCCATGGTCCTTGTAATTCTGACATGAATGATGTCGGAAAAGATGGGTCTAGTTTTGGAGAGTTTAGGTCATATTTCTGACCCATTCCTCATTGGTTTAGGTTTTCATGGTAGTCAGAATTTTGACTACAATAAGAACTATTCTGACCACGGTGCTATCAGATGAATGTCATCCTCATCAATTTATATTTTCCTTATTGTCAGAATTCTAATGACAATTAGGTAAAATATTATGATGAGGATGTTGTCAGATATACAACATCCTCATTATTTTATATTTTTAATGTAGTCAGAATTCCAATGATATCTATATTTGTTTTTAAAAAAATTGTTTATGTTGATCAAGAATTCCTAGGTCAAGATAATGAAGGAGCTAATTATAAGCCTTATTTTACAAAATGTAATGTCTCTTAGGAAAAACTAAAGAGATGAAATCATTGCTAATGCCTTGGTTGTAAATATTTGCTAGAGAACACATGTGTTTTATTCTATATTGGGATAGAGATCCAGAGTGGTTTTCAAATATCCTTACATGCAACAACATGGTTCCATGAGTGAGTTTTTTAAGATTCCAATCACTCTGTGACTGCATACATGACTTGGTTTTTATATATAATTTCTATACCCAAAATTTATAGGGATAACATTTAGTAGCCCATGACCTCAAACATTGAGACTTAGATTATATAAAGGCTAAACACAGAAAAGAATCATACTCAAGAGGACTTGATGTTCTTGTATTGAACTAAAGAGGACCATGTTTTTGTATTGAATTATTTTCACTATCAGGAACCATGTAGAGAATGGGGGTACAAATATTAAGATCTCACCATTGTTTTGAGATGGTCCCAGTCATCAACCAGAGGCTTCCCAGGGGATCTCACAATATTCATCACCAAAGGACCCCTTTTAGAGACAAACAAAAGCTTTCCAATTAGAAACACACTCTTGTCAAGATGCATGTGGTGTGCTTTTAGGTCAATCAAATGCTTTTATGCTTCGAATTTCTCAATATAATTCTTCGTAGGTCTTTTATACTGGTCAAAGAAGAGCAATTCCTTAATAGATTTTAGTTTACAAATTTACATACGCATGCCATGAAAAATGCCATAAACTGATCTCACTATATGATTCATGTAACCTCATAGTATATAAAAGGAAGTCAAGTCAAAATCTTTGTTAAAATATTGTTGGAGCTTATCTTATATAGGTTTGAGGCCTAGAAACATATTTTTTAGTTTGGATCCAGTGAAAAATAAAAAATAATAGTGTAATTGACTTGATCAACTCACTTTCCATACAAATAGAGACATGATCACCACCTTTTCCCATAGGTAAAGAAGGTCTTCATCCTACTGGTATATAGCCCTTGCTTCCTTTTCATCAAAAAATTCTTCAATCCCATTGTCAAAGGTGAAAGTAGCATTATCATTTTCAGGGTCATTTCCCTGTATAGAAAAAAGTGCTCTCTGTTGATAGGGATGTCACCATACTGCATTACATGGGATCCAATCTTGTATGTGTTATAATATGATGTCCTCATTTTAACCTGTAAATGATTTATTATATCAGTATATGCACTTGGGAAATAACAAGCACCTTCTAGTTCCACTTTATCAGAAAGAGGATCAAATAAAAGTTGGTTTTGTAATATATTTCCTAATTTCAATAAAAACTTGAACTATTAATTCTAGTACTAGTACCATAACCCATTTTAAAATCTGGAAAATGAAATTAGCACTTACACATTAATGTGGTAAAGAGTAAAAGAAAGCATAAATATTAAACACCATGGACCTAAAGACAGACATGTCTTAGAGCTAGGAAGGAAAGTCCAGTCTAACTATTGTTTTTCTTGTTTAAGTCCCAAATTAAATGTCCAAAGTAGCTTCATTGATTCAATATCAGCATATCCAAACCAAATAGAAGAGGGCCCACAATTTTGCATTCAAGAGTAATATATTCATGATAAAGAGCAGAAAATCTAAAGAGAGAAGTGGTATGCAAGGTTGAGATCAAACAAAATAAATGGAGTCCCATTATAAAGATACTTTCCAAGTAGAGGTAGATTTGTGGTTAGAATATATAAATCCCTAATGCTTCCATGTCTCCATTTATTGTTCCTTCTCTTAGATTAAACTTTTTCTTCATGATAATTTCATTGTTTTAAAGATTTACGATCTTTTTGTCAAAAAACATTCACTTTTCTTTTAGGAAATCCTTATATGTCAATGCCAAGAATGCCTCGTAGTAAGGAAATCGTTATTTGTGAAAGTTAATGATATCCACTTTATAGTGAATCAATATCAAAGTAGAGAGTAGTCAAAATGCAGTGATTGTGGTAGCATAGAAGGGCTAATAGATACAAGGCATTATAGAGGCATAGTTTTCATCAAGATATCCTCATTCCATGCTCAAATTATGGATCAATCATGATATAGATCTAAGGGGGATTGTTCTTATAGTCATAGCTTGGTAATAATCAAAGCAAAGGAGCAACTATTCATTAAAATGACTGGTCACAAAGTAGATAAGTGCAATTGATTTTTTCATTTAAAGTAGTGACAAACAATGATTTGGACAAGCATAAGGGAAGTTTGTGATAGTTAATGAAATGGAGATGACAAGCATTAGTTTAATGATTCCTCAAAGAAATGAATAAGATGTGAAGGACATTGTTAATGACAAAGAGTAGCCATGATGTTAAAGGATCATTACAACACTGGCCCAAGAGCTTCAAAAGATAATGATTTTAACTGTTATGAGGTCAATCAAAGGGAAAATTTGAGACATTTTTGTTGTAAAATAGAGATAGTATGAAGATATATGTATCCATGTATGACAATAATAATAGTGGTTAACAAGACCACAAGTATTGTATGGAAACAAAACAACAAAAACTATGAAGCTGTTGGTATTAAAGAAGCACAAATGGTGAAAAGCTAAAAATAATGAGAAAGAAGGTTTCACATTATGTAAAAAGCTTCCATGAAGGCAATTAACAATGAATGCTAAGAATAGTGGCATCATAATAAAGCACAACCAATATAAAGATCAACAAGGATGAGGAAGCATGAAAGGTAGTGTATGGATCTGCTCATGGTAGTGAGCATGATAATAAACAACTATTAGCCCTACCATTCATTAGACTAGTCACAACTTTCCAAGAAGGAATAGATATCTATAGCTTCCACATATTTAAGACTCTCTCAAACTACATTCCCACTAAACATGACTTATTTTGCAACACAACAATTAGACAAAGTTATGACACTGATTTTTGGTTACTTGGCTTCACTGTGACTCCTTGGTCTACACCCATTCATGAACACTCTAACTCTTGAATGCAATCCCTGTATAACATAGCATCAAAGAATGGACTAGCAACTTTATTTTATGGGCCTAATTAGGCTTCCATTGACTGTCCTCATTTTGAGGGTTTGGCACACCATATTTAAAATTATTCTTGTTCCAACACAACCTTGGCAACACAAAACATATTCTTCATATGATATTGAGCAGACCTCATAAGTTCAATTCAAAGGAAAAGTTGAAAGGAGTCACAGTCTGATTTGAAGTTGTCTTCACATATTTCATTGATTTTAAGGACTATAACATTCAATGCATCATTGACTTCAATACCCTATTTTGTCAAAGGATCACCAAACATCCTAACACCATCTTCAAACAATTCTACCCTTTTAGAATAGAATATTCAACCACAAAGAACATAAACTATGATTGGTTTGTCTTTATCAGTCTACTCATAAAGGGGTATAGTCTGTTCAAAACATACAAACAACATAATTTCCTTTGTTCTTGGGAACATATAGTTGAAAATGGATCTCCTTATGTATAGAAAACATGTTCACAACACCTCAAACATAGATGGTTAGCATATTCAATAACGATTTTAAAACCCTACTATTTTTACTTCTTTGCCAGTCTGATACAATGCTATAAAAATGCTAAGTACCAAAGTAATCAATGCACACCCTAACAATAAACCCTGAAACCTTGGAAATATGAAGAAAATGTGGTAGTTCTAGAGGTGTCAATGGATCAAGTGAACCTTCTATTGGAATTTGCATCCTTGTTATTACATGCCAACTGAAAACACATTACAAAAAATTTCACTTCAGAATATGAAGAGCGCTAAAAATAATTTATTAGAAAAATCATAAAAAATATGATAGCAACTATAGTGATAGACATGTATGAAAAATGTGGAAGTGTAGACAAGGAATGTGAACTCTTTAAAAAAATACATTAGAGAAATGTGGTATCATGGAATTTCATGATTGTAGGATAGGTACAAAATGGATTTTTTGAAAAGGCTCTAGAAAATTTCAATCAAGTGCAAATGGAATTTGTAAACCTAAATTTCACAACCTTTGCCAACATCCTCCTTACCTGTGCCAAAATGGGAGTTTTGGAACAGGGTATGGACATCCACCAAAGCATTATCGAATGAGGATTTATGTAAGATATAATAGTTGTAAATACTCTGATAGATATGCATGCAAAATGAAAAATTATAAATAAGGGACATAAACTATTTCACACAAAGTAGACATATATGTCATCTTATGTATGTAGACAAAACAATCATAGGCATCAAGATTTGGTTTATGGATGTCTTGACTGGGATGCCTAAAAGAGTTGTCATCTCATGGAATGTAATGGTTGCATGATAAGCACAATAAATATTTGTTGAAAGGGATCTAGAAAATTTCAACCAAATGTAGTTGGCAGGCATAAAGCCAACTTCCAACACTTTTGCTAGCATCCTCCCTTCTCGTGCCAAAATGGGAGCAACTTTGAAATCTTATTGGAATCATTCCAGTGAGAGAATTATAAGACAAATCAATTTAGATGATACTAGGAAGACTTACTAACTTAGGATGTATTATTGAATATTTTTATGGTTATGGGACAATGGAGCATGTTTGAAGAGAGAAAGAGAAAGACTTAGTGCTATTTTTGTTATGTACATTCATAAAATAAGGGTAGTCTTGATGAAAAATTGAAATATGTGATAAATCCAAGTAGGAGGGTGCCCAAAGTGAGTTGATTTTGTATTTTGTGAATTATTTCAAACTTTTCTATACATTGGTTGAAGTTTGGAACAATATTTTGAAGTACTTCCTTTAGAAAAGTGGGCTAATTATGCCCTTGAAACCGGTCACAGTTCATTTTTTGCTTTGGTGTCTCAAAGAAACCTTGAGTGTCCTTTAAATATGGTGTGTAACTCTTTTAAGGGTAACAATAATTCAGGGATTTTGTTTTGAAGGTTAAAAATGAATAATTGCAACATAGGCTGCATATAGCCAAAGGAGAATATAGAAAATGATGAGAGAAGTGAACTTTAACTTGTGGCATAGTTCCTCCAAAGGTAAGGGGGAAATTGATGCAAAGAAATGGGTTAATGTTACTTCGAGATTGGGAAATTGCTTCTGCAATAGCATTGGACAAAATAAGAAATCAAGATGATGAAGTTTTTTCTTTAGAAGAATAAGTTGAGCAAACTTACTTTGGGTTATGCTTCACTACTAAATTTGAGACCATAGCAATCTGAGAAATGACCCCAAACACCAAAAAGCCTAGGGTTGTAGAAAGAATACGAGACCTGAAAGGAAATCTCATAGTCAAGAGATTATCAGATACCACTACTCCACAAGTAACATCTCTTGCAGTGAATAAAACATTGTTCAATTAAGCAACTAATAAGAAATTGCAAGCAAATCATGGTAAATTGCAAGAGAAATATATGAAATTTTTAAGTAATAAATGAGTTGAATTAATTAAAGTAACTTTTTCCACCACTTACAAGTACTACACATCCAATTGTCTCCACTCCTAGTTTAGTAGAATTTTTGATACATGATACATTGAAGAGGAGTCCTTTTAACTTTTTGCACCACTTGCAAGTTCATGAATCAAGAAAAGTAACTTGTGTTGCCACTTACAAGCACTACACAACCAATTGCCTACACTCCTAGTTTAGTTGAATTGTCAGTACATGATAAGGAAGCCTTGTCTTCAAGAATTTAAGAATTGGAAGAAGAAGTGCAAGGGGCTAAGGAGCTGAGGATGAAATAAGTTAGTGACATATTAGATGACCTTACAGGTTACATATTACCCTAGGTCATGAGTAAAATTTAGGACACGTGGAAAGTGTAGTTTGAATTAAAGTTCTCCATATATGAAACACATGAAAGATCATGAAAATCATAAATAAATAACTGATAAATAGACTACTAGAGATGAAATTATGAAACAAATCTAAAAATGTGTGAAATTTGATCCTCACATACCCGATAACCTTGCCACAACTAATGAAACGAGGATTGTGTTGAGAGTTTTCATTGCATGCATGTTTAAGATGGACAAACAAATAAAGGATAGATGACAAATGTTGGCAAACATTGAGAAGACAGTTATGTACAGAACTATAAATGATATAACCACAATACTAAACTAATAGAAGGGTGAATTCAATTTAGTGGATCCCACTTTCTCTTCATTCGTATGTGCCAAATAATAACTTGAACAAATCTACTATAACACATTGGAAGAATTATTTAAACTAGAAACAGATCTTGACAATTTTGCAAAGTAAACAAAAGCGATTTTGGATACAAAATACAATATGCATAATGATAAGCCAAATTACTCTATTTCCCATGGCCTTCAGAGAAAATATATACAACATGGATAGAAAAATATAACAAAAAATGGGTATTTGCATTTCAATCAGTCATGAAGCTTCGACAATCAACATCCTATTCTACAGATGAAAGGATTTTGGGATTTCTAGCGGTATAACAATTTTTAGTCTAGTTTTTGGCATTCATAATGTAGTCAGCATCAACTTTAGCCAACTCGACCAGTTTCAACTACCTTAGAGAGTCTATTCTGAAAAGAGAATCATAGTTTATAACATGCTCACCCACTTGTTTTTTAACTAAAGGTGAAAAGTGGAATGAAAATGTAAAAAGTCACAAGTCATGTGACTTTATTAAAGAGTAGTGTAATCTTCTCTGAAATAATAACATACAATTCAATTATGGCCATCCAACAGTGGGATGCTCTTGCTGAATGCCACAAAGATTGGTCAAAATTTTCTTATAGTTTTTACACTTATATGATGGAAGCCACAAATTGGATTTTTCTTCTAGGCTACACAATTTAAATGGAAAAATTAGCAATTATGAATTCTCACTAAAAGAATATTCAACAAAGGAAGGGTTTTTCTAAAAAATCTAAGCTCTTCCAAGAGAGACCATAGATCAATCAATAAAATCACACTAAACAAAAACATAAAACCGAAACTAGATGTTGAGTTTTCAAATCAAGGCATTGTTGTCCACGATTCCATGATATCAATCATAAGAAAAATAGAAATTATATTTGAATCAAAACAAAGACATTACAAAGAAAAAAAATACCTTAAGGGATGTCACTTTATCATTAATATGTCCATGTCTTGAAACACCAAGGCCACTGACATAAGCATTTGAAGACATCTCAGTTGGACAATAACTATAGTGTTTAAAAAATAGTATACCATTAAGAATGAAAATATGAGACTTAGTTCCATCATATTATATTTTTCAAATTTTTCTCAATAAGTTTAATTCCCTCAAGAACATTTTTTATGTAATATATTCTTCTTTTTTGCACTTGAAAATAGAAACTTTGAACACGACATTCATCATCACAGTTTGATATAAAAAATTGGGTGTCTAAAGCACTAGATAATCTAAGAATAAATATTATAATAAACACTAGATCTTGCAAACATAGATATATTTTATTCATTATCAGAATCCTTACATCCAAAGTATCTATAGCTTTGTTGATATCGAGCACACTATCATCTATCTTCTTGATCAAACTAATGAATTTCTTTGTCAATAATCTTGATTGTATGCAACAATCATTGTTCTCTCAAAATCAAATAACTGAATGAGCAAAGCCTCAAATAGAGCTTTAACTTCGATAAACAACCAACAGTTTCAAAATGCTTATCTCAGAGAATACTTTACCAAGAGAATTGTCATAGTGACAGGTACTGACCGGAGTATGCACATTGTTAGAATGAGAACCTATGGAAACAAAAAAAATCAATAGCATCTGGAATACCAATAGTTAAACATCATTTAGGATCTAGCTAAAAGGCAATTGGTGTAATTGTAAAAGTCATGTTGCAAGCATCTGGATGGTGTTGAGTTCAAATATTATTCAATACAAATAAAATAAAATAAAATAAATCATTTAGGATCTAAAGGAAGCAGGAGAACATGGAAGACTATAGGCCATATGATTCTCAATTTCTCGAACCCCCAATATCAAGTGAACCATTGCAAGAAGTGAGATTTAAAATTTAGAGTATTATTTTGCAATGTTTGACCTAGGTGTCTGAGGACCAGTCTTCGTACTCTTAGAAAGCTTTGATTGACTATATCCTCTATCGCTTGTCCCTGAAACAAGTTTGAGCTTCTCTTTGTTTCAAGAATAGTTTAATATTCCCTACTTAACATGGCCAACCACGTGAAGGTGGAAGCTCATTTAGCCACTCCCCCCTAACATAACTCTAAATTACCCATTGGAGCCAAAAGTGACAGAATTCAAAAATGGAAAGGCATACCTATGAGTAATGATGCGGTCAAATCAATTATCAATTATGATAAAATCAAGCAAAAAGAAGGAGTCATTAAAAGGGTTTTTAATGATACTAATTAATTCATCTC
>MU223471.1:260943-287712 GCA_018584345.1 Thuja plicata
TAGCTTAATCATGTCTTAATTCATAGATTAAAAGAGCATTTTCTCATAAATAGATGCATATTTCTCATAGATAATGGCTTTCTTCATTTACTTGCACTATTAAATCCTCCATGTTAGCAATGGTCAGTTTGTTGGCTCTCGTTCTGAGGGTACACTTCAACAATCACATCTAATTAGGAGGCAATAGGTCTCTTCAATCGCATTCGCAGAACAAATAATTCATGTTTGTTTTTGTGAAATTCATCGATTGTGTAAGGACTATGTTGTGTTTGTGTTGAATGAAGAGGTCCACATTCAGCATAAGACACTCAGAAGGGAAGAGCCTGTAGAATGCAAGTGGAAGAAGGAAAAGGAAGTGTGGAGAATTTTGAAGAAAGGTCATGTTCACCATTTTCTTAAGAGACTTCATGGTTTTGATTCAAAGGTTTCTAAAGCCTTTGCTGATGGTTGGGATAAGGGCATGGTTAATATTGCGGGCAAGTCTTTTAGCCTCAGCCTCGAGGTCCTATCTGAAATTAATGGTCTCCCGCTGGATAGTCTGAAGTACTCTAAAGAGGTGAAAGTGGGAACCAGAGCTTACAAGAAATTTCATGTCACTGATGAGGAGA
This sequence comes from Thuja plicata, assembly GCA_018584345.1. Taxonomy (NCBI): domain Eukaryota; kingdom Viridiplantae; phylum Streptophyta; class Pinopsida; order Cupressales; family Cupressaceae; genus Thuja; species Thuja plicata. The sequence goes on from MU223471.1 coordinate 261,552, forward strand.
GGGCTCTTTTGGTGAAAGGTAAGAAAGACTATGTAGACATGGAGAATATTGATAAAATTTGGGGTTTTGTTATTAAAGTTATAATGGAATACTTTACTCTTGAGAGTAGATTCTCTAGGGTCTATAATTATCATTTTTCCCTAGTTAATCAATTAGACATGAGATACGCATTTCTTTCCCCTAATTTCTCCTCTGGTCGCTTAACTTGAGCATTACTGACTATAGAGTGAAGAATTTCCCCATCCTCCATGTCAGGCTTATCCTCCTTATAGTTGATTATGCCAGAGATCATATTCTCGACCCTATCCCTGCCCAGATTAAAAAGAGGAAGTCTGTGGGGTCTCTGTCTAAGTCTCCTAAATCTAAGAAAGCCTCTATGCCCTCTAAGTCATCTCCTTCTAAGCCTCTGGTTGAGCCAAATAATGATGAGCACCTTAGTGTTGCCTCTGGGTCGGAAAAGAATGTTCTGGACACCCCTGCTAGTCCTATCCTCCAGGAGTCTGATGGTGAGAAGCATTCCCCTCAGGAAAGAGAAATTGAAGGTATCCAGAATCATCAGATGGATCCTAATGCTGAGAATAACCCCTCTACCCAGACCCCTGTGGTGAAGGATTCGGAGGATCCTGAAATTAAAAATGCCAAGGAAAACCCTGAGGAAAGTCATGATAATCTTAAAATAGGGGAAAAATTTAACTCTGTTCTAGAGAATGTTAATACAGAAGGAAATGAGAATAAAGAGATCGAGTTTGAGAAGATCATCAACAAGAATAAAGAAACTGAAATTAATCTTATGGATAGTAATGTTGATAATTCAGGGGACAATAGTTTTAAGGTTCTGGAAGAGGAAAATTTGGAGTGCCATGATTCTCCTAGCTCTGAGAAGGAGAATATGGAAGAAGATAGTGACAGAATCCTTCAGGGTAGAAAACCTCAGTCTCTTCAAAGAGATATCAGAAGGATGGATTCACAGGTTAGAAGGACCATTATTATGTCTCCCCTTGAGATTGCAAAAAATAAATCCATCTACAGCTACAGTTTGGATAAATGGGTGCAGAGTGATCTGGTTGAACTTAAGAATAGATGCATCAAGCTGGAAAATAAGAGCTCTATGATGGAGGAAACTATTACTATTCTCATAAATGACTTTCCTCATAATGTCAATGTCCCTGTACATGATCACGGCTCTGAAATTGATGAAAAATTTAAAAAAGCTATCAAGTTAGCCATGATACCTATCCAGAAGAAAATAAGCGGGAATGAGGAAATGCTAAATCATCTACTTACGCTGGTAAACACTGGTATGAGGGCTACTTTGGAGAATTTGATGTCTCTGAGCAACTGGCTGGAAGGAAACAAAGACACCATTGAACATTTTGATCCTTCCCAGCAGATGGGACCTGGCACTCGCACTAGGTCCAAGAAGCAGAAGATTGAGGATCCAGATGTCTAGAAGCTGAGAGATAATGTGAAGACTATGAAGACTCAGCTGGAGGATTCTGAGAGTTTCCTGAAGACTCTGTCCTGATCTCGGTGCTGGCGGCTCTTCTCTCTGTTTTCCTTCCAGCGTTTTTTTTTTTTTTTTGGCTTTGTTTCTGCCTATTGTTAATCTAGGATCTGTCCCTTTGTAGCCTGTTTCCTTCCTTGGGGCAGCCTGTTGTTCTCTGGGCTTTAATGTCTTTCTATTCTCATCTTTGTTAAAGGGTTTCGGGGTCCCTTCAAAACCTGTTTTTACCGTAATCAAAAAATCTAAACTACCCATTAACATCTAACATTCATTCATTCTTTCATCCATTAATAAAATATAACATTCATTCATTCATCCATTACTCAAATATAAAATTCAGTCATTATCAAATAAGGTAGATTACGTTCATTTCTTTTTTTATTTTTTTGGAGAAAAGACTAAGTGGAACATTGAATTCCTCATCATTTCCTTTATCATCTCTTACTGATCTCAGTGTATGCCTCATCTTGTACTCACGACGAGGATGCTTATGTGAAGGGGGGTCCTCTACAATAAGAAAGATATGGGTTAAATTTAAATCATTTTTTATTATTGCTACAAGTATTTCATTAATTAAAAGAACATAACATGGATTTTCTTTACCTGACGGGGCAACATCATATACCGTATCATGTTGTCTAGCCTCAACCTCAACATGGTGAACACCCTCTAAATCCTATGGAGTTGAAATACGAAGTTTAATTACATTAATCAATACACCAATTTCAATTAAATTCATTTACAGGAATAACAATGGTCCTCTTTATTGTTAGAGTAATAAGATATTTGACTTATTAATTAAATCATTTTGATTTAATTATTAAGTCACTTATAATCTCTAGTTTACTTAAGCTAAAATTTAGACATATAATAATTAATTCTTTTATTAATTATTATTATGCAACCTAGATATTTCCCTTTTTAGGGTTTTGATCACCTTTATAAGGATTTCTCTCTTTGTATTTTATTATTCCCTCTTCAAATGAATATTCATCTTTCATAACATTCTTTGTTGTGTCTCCATTCTTTGCTTTTGTGACAGGTTTTTACTATAGTGTATCTTGGCGTATGAATTCTATAAATTCTAACATGGTATCATGTGACAATTAGAGTGCCATACACATTTCCCGCAACCTAGTGGAGTATCAAGGTACCAAACACATTGAGATACACATGCACTTCATGAGACAGTTGATTCAAGATGGTTCTCTCATCTTGGAGTACATACCTATAGAGGAGCAAGTTGCAGACATCTTCACTAAACCTTTGGCATCTCCATGCTATCTTAAGTTGTGTTCTATGCTATGGGTGAAGAAAGTTTTCCTTGGGGGTCTCAGTGAGGAGAGACCTTCCTTCCTTCATGTTTTTTTCAGCATGATTTTTCCATCTCTTTTTGGAGTAGAGTTTTTCCCATGTGGTTTTCTCTATTTCTCCACTTTACAGAGATTTGGTTGAAATTGGGTACTTGATCATGCCATGTTGTCGATACCCATTTCCTTCTTTCAGTAGTTGTTTCTAGGTTTTAGATACTCCCTAAGTTTAACTTAAGGGGGGTGTTAGAGTAATAATATATTTCACTTATTAATTAAATCATTTTGATTTAATTATTAAGTCACTTATTATCTCTAGTTTACTTAAGCAAAACTTTAGTCATATAATAATTAATTATTATTATGCAACCTAGATATTTCCCTTTTTAGGGTTTTGATCACCTTTATAAGGATTGATCTCTTTGTATTTTATTATTCCCTCTCTGAATGAATATTTCGCCTTTAAAAACATTCTTTGTTGTGTCTCCATTCTTTGCTTTATTGACAGGTTTTTTCTACAGTGGATCTTGGTGTGTGAATTCAATGAATTCTAACATCTACCTAATGGGGCACATCACGTTCTTGATGTTGCCTACCCAAATAATGCTCCAATTGTTCACCACGGTCTACATGCTCTAAAATATAAACAAAAAAGGTTACAACAATTTCAAATTAAGATGTTTAATTGTATTAATAATTAAATTAAAAAAATATAATAACAAATGAATACCTTCACCACTCGGATGCACCACAATACTTGCACATTATGAAGGTTCTGTTCCAAGATTAGCAGGCTCCATTTCAATTTTTGTTAATCTCTAAGTTTTGTTGATGATTAGTGACCAACACTTAGTCATTTACTTAGGTATTTTTAGTTGGCTATCACTGTGGCCAAGCTAAAACTATCCAAGGCCGAGCAATACTACCGAGTAGTAATCAGGTTGCCAAGTTGTATCATGCCGAGCCGAGTAGGATACTTAGTGTCGAGCGACAGAGATGTTAAGTGCCGAGCAGAGCAATTTTTGTATACATGTCTGGATTGATTCAAACTTCGAGGAAAAGTGTTCAGGCCGACTTGTATAAGCTTTTTGGGCCGACTTATGTACGCATTTAATATTTTTCTACGGAGTTAATTATGTATTTAATTGTTTTATCCTATGCATGACCTATTGTAATTATTAATTGTAATATCTTGGAGGTATGAGTATTAGATCTTGATCGTTGATCTAGATCTTGCTACCAGACACATGATGTATAAACAATGACAGTCAATCAAGTTGACATGGAAAATCAACTGCTACTTGTGAATCAGGAGATCAGTACAAAAGACATGGAGATTGTAAATCTTAGATCTAAGAATAGTCAATTGAAAGATGAATTGAGATCTGAGAAAGAACTTAACAATAGAGTGAATGATCCCAATGCAACTTTGAGCTACTTTGAACAACTAGTGGAAGCATCAATAAGACCTAAAGTTTCTTCTAGATTAGGTCACACTAAACAACATACAACCACTAAAGAAGGAGAATCATCTAAGACAGGTGAAAGGAGGAATGAAAAACCAAGAAACAATAAACCTGTTTGCTACCACTGTGGGAAACCAGGTCATACAACAAATATTTGTTGAAGCAAGAATGGTAAGTCCAATCCTAAAACTAACTTTAACAGTTATTGCTTTAACTGTAATAAGTTTGGACATCAAACACATGAATGTAAGACAAAGGAAATCAACGCACATTCCACACCTAGATTCAATGGTAATTGTTATAACTATCAAAAATATGGTCATAGAGCACAAGATTGCAGATCTAAAGGTAAACATCAATGGACATCAAAGGCACAAGAGAAATCACCAAGAAAAGGAAATACTTACAACTAGCATTACAACACATGGCATAGTTGTCATTACTGTGGTGAGTATGGACATGTTCTAGAAAACTGCATAAGGACACATTTCAGAGGAAAGTCTAAGAGTTGGATGAATGGAAGCCTAGTTTGTGACAGTTGTCTAAAAATTGGTCATACAAGGAAAGATTGTAAGACTAGGGTACCTAATCATACTATTGAGCATATTAGAGCACAGATGAGCTAGACATGGGTTAAGAAATATAAACCATGCAGCAGTGAAGCTAGTGCAGCTGAGGTCACCCAATCCAATGGATCAGGTGATCACATCATCTCCAACTAAGCAAAAGAGGTATGTAAGGAACTGCATTTAAAATTCTTATCTTACATTAGTTCCTAACATGAAATATGCCAAAGTCCATATTTGCATATGTTAAGATGCACCAGGACACTTTTTGAAAACAAAAATGCTGAGAAGAGCTAATTGCACTATAGGTGTTGAGCACCAGTTGTGGACACTAAGGCCGAGTTCTTTAGTGTGTGTCGAGTTTGTTTGCCGAGTATAGTGAGATGAGTGGCATGCAAGTTGTGTTAGAAAGCCAAGGATAGCTGGATTGCACTTACTCAATGGGAAGAACATTTATTGCTTACCTACCCTTACCTTTCAAGTCTATAAAGGATGAAGAATTTATTCTTCATTTTACCTTGTGATTTTCATTATTCACGGAGCGATTGAAGAAGTTGCAGAATCGATCTTAATGAAGTTAGCATCAAATAATTCGTCAGCATATCATCAACAATCCTAAGGTGAACAGTGCAAAGTGCTATTTGCTGAGGTACTCTGTTCTTCATTTTTTGAACCCTAATTTTGAGATTATGGCTGCAAGCTCTTCCGCACCAGCCAAAAGTATGGAGGAAGAACAAGAGCAAGTTTAGTTAGTACATAATGATGTATGTGCACCTCTCAATTTTTGAGCCATTCCTGAAAGTGCAATTCAAAGTGATCTGACCAGAGCTCTCTCATCCATTCCACCAAAGGTACTTATGATCCATGATGTAAGATCTTGTTACATGGTTAAAATTGGTGAAGTAGGTGATAGTGAATTGAGAAAATCCTACAACAAATTGTGTGTTGATGGAGTTCTGAAGGAAGAATTCAAACATTTAGCTGACAAAGGGTTAACTTGTGCCCTAGATTTCCCACAAGGTTTCAAAGATGAATGGATTAAGGTCATTCTTAGCCAAGTTTATGATATGTGCATGTGGTTGGATAATGGACCAGTCAAGATAACTAAAAACATGATTCATCGAGTGACTGGATATCCTTTTGTTAACGGGAAATGGACAATGAAAGATAACAATAAAGAGGAAATTACAGTGAACACTGGAGCCGTATGGAAAAATAGAGGTATGACTATCTCTACAATTAAAGACTTAGAACTTGATTTTGGAGTAAGAGTGATTGCACATAAGTTATATCAGTCGAGTCGATTGGATATTGTTCCTTGCATAGTCGTTGACCAGGCATGGAAGATTGTTAAGAAGAATCATACATATGATCTTGCCGAGCTACAACAAACACAACTAGCCGAGAACCTAGCATCAATCAGAAAAGCTAAGAGCTCATCATGTAAGTTTGGTTCCTTACTAGTCTGCATATTTTTCTACATTTAGAATACATTTCCTACATTGGGAGATATCATTTGGAAAAAAGGATAGACCCATTATAGTTCAGATAAGTGAATGCATTGAGAAATTAAGAAGTAATTTCAATAGTATTATGGGGAACTATTTTGTGGAATTTAAAAAGAGAATGAGATTAAGGACTAGGATTCCTAGATCACTAGTGGAGAAGCACTATGAAGAAATTTATTTTCTAGTTGATGCGGATCACACATATATTTAGGCTGTGACACCTAGGGTGGCATGGTTGAAATCATTTCCCTATGAAATTAACATTGATGAAGCATCAACAGTCATCATTGCACTCCTAGCTGAGGCGATTGATACTACAGCAGAAACATTTGGTAATTTTGATGAAGCAAAAGTAAAAATCACAAGAAGTTTGAAGGAGGGAACCATGGAGAGAAAAAGGAAAAAGATTGTGAAAAATATGAAGAAAATGGTTGGTTTGAATAGTGATGAGGAACTTGAGGATGCACCTTTAGGCCTATCCACTAGACAAGGAGAAGATATATCTACAGAAGAGGAAGTCAGTGCATCTGAGGAGATCACTGAGAAGGCTAAGGGTAAGAAACCAGAAATTGTCAAAGTAACCAAGCCGAGTAAAGCTAAATCTAAGGTTACACCTCCTACAACTAATCATCCGAGGACTAGAACATCTACTGTTACTGCTCCAGCAATACAAACAAAAGTGTATGAAAAGAAGAAGGTTGGAGAAAGCAGTTCTGGAAAGAAAACTAAATTTGCTCCTAAGGCTGAGCCGAGCAAACCAGTAAAGAGACCAAGAAGGAGACTACACTTGGAGATAGATAGTGATAATGAAAAGACTGAGACTGATGAACCTAGCAACATACCCACTACACAATTCAATAAACCCACTAATATTGATGAGGTATGTGACAATTTGAGAAATTCAGCAGGGTTAGCTACTTTTAAATTCATTAAGTATGAGAAACTGAGTATTGGAGACAAGCATAAAGTTTAGGAAGCACTTTTAGATATGATGAGTACTTTTAAGTTAACTCCTACAGAGATAGGAAACCATGTGCCAAATGAATTATATGATTTTCTATCGAGCAAATGGGAATTTGCACTTACTACAGAGAGATAGATCAGGGAAGGTACATTAGCCAAGGTGATACCTGAGTTGACATCAAAATAGAGAGCAAAATTCATTAAAGAATATAAGAATAGGTTTGTTCCTAAGCTCAGAGGTTATACTATTTTGAAAAATGATATTGAAGGATTAGTACAATAGAGTAATAGGATTTGGAAGGAAATCTTTGGACTGGTAGTTCCAAAAGACAAGAAATCCGATGAAGGAACATCTGATCAGAAGGCTAAAGAAGTGGAGATCACCCTTGAGCCACATATGATGCAAGATCAAATTGCTGCTAAACAAGACAAGACTAAAGATGCATTAGACTCAACAAATTTTGTTGATCTGACTGTAGATAGTCCAATTGACTTCACAATTGATGATTCCATCAATTTGAATGCCGAGGGATAGGATATGCTGAGTGGTACAAATATTGAGTCACCTATTGAGGCAATTGAGACTGAAGGAGGAAAGACCACTGCATTTGGAGAGAGGACTGATGAAGAACTTGAAGTAATCAATGATCAGATAGGAAAAGAAAAAAAGAAAATAGATGCACAAGGGGTAACTTCACAAAATCCACCTATTTTAGAGGTTGTAAAAATAGTTTTAGATAGTGGAGTAGTGATGAAGGATAATGTTGACAAGCCTAAGGAACAAGAGGCATTACAAGTGTTGGTTAATCTACCACACTTTGCATCATCCACTCCCACAAGTCCTAAAACTGGAGGTATGCCTGATCCTCAGACAATCTTGAGAAAATTGAAAGAGGCAATGGATATTGATACTGACATAGGAAAAGGTGTTGATAAGATGCAGCCGAGCATAATCTCACCAGAATTGAAGAGAAGGAAAGTTATGAGGAAGAAGTATCAAATTCTCGATGTCACATTAGATGAGGTAATTGTGATTCCATAATGGGATCCCAATGAATTGTCTTTTGAACAAATAGGGACTCTTCAGGAATTACTTAAGAGGAAGAAGAGATAGGAAGAAACGAAAATAGAACAGAAGAAAAAGCAGGTGTTACATGATATCAAGGATATATTTGCAAAGGCTTTTGACTTCAAAGATGAAATGCCTCAAGCTCCCATTATCGATTAGTTAGTTCACATTGTATAGAAGGTAACTGATGATGACATAAATAATAATGAAAAACTTCTACAATGGTTCGAGAGGAGATTTGAGAGCAAAGTTCTGGAGAAAATCTTAGAAGAGATTGCAACAAAATAGGTTGAACTTTCTACTCTTGTAGGAATTTTGGAGGAAGTTACAACAAATGTTATTCTTTGTACAGGAAGCTATGTGATGTTGGATTCTTCACAAAGGATAATCTACAGCTTGTTGAGAAGCTACAATTAGATTTGAAATCAACTGGAAATACTTTGGGTAAGGATGCTACCTCTACCTCCTTACATTCTACTAATTTGATCAATGCACAATGAAGAATTTCCGAGCGTATGGTTGAAGATGGTTGGATTAGGGCCAAATTGATCACCATTCAGACAAACCTGTTGCCTCACTTGGAGGTAATACATAAGGAACTTTCAGCTACAAAAGAATTGTCACAGAGAAATTCAAATCTCTCAACTGCAGAAAGTTTAGTGAGTCTAGCTGCCGAGATAGAGATAAAATTGGAAGTTATGAAGATTGCCAAGGACAGTTGGGACACTACATTTGCATCCACCCTACAGCTTCATAAACAATTTTTGGACAAGTATAACTTAACCCCACCTACAATCAGTGACAAAAACAAGGGGGAAGTTGGTAAGGATATAGAATTTGGTAAGGATACAGTATGATAAATCAGTGCAGAACAGGTACATTTGTATATATTTTGAAGGCATGTAATCTAAGTAACTTTTTGTATGTATAATTCTAAGTATATTCCTAGGGAGAGTACTTCGTATACTTAGGCAACATTTTGATGGAATGAAATGAAGAAATGATAAGTGTGTTTTTGCCACTAATATAAAAGGGGGAGATTGTTAATCTCTAAGCTCTGTTGATGATTAGTGACCAACACTTAGTCATTTACTTAGGCAGTTTTAATTGGATATCGTTGTGGCCGAGCTAAAACTATCCAAGGCTGAGCAACACTGCTGAGCAGTATTCAGGTTACTGAGTTGTATCATGCCGAGCCGAGTAGGATACTTAGTGCTGAGTGATAGAGATGTTAAGTGCTGACCAGAATAGTTTTTGTATACATGTCTAGATTGATTCAAACTTTGAGGATAAGTGTTCAGGCCGACTTGTATAAGATTTTTGGGCTGACTTATGTACGCATTTAATATTTTCCTATAGAGTTAATTATGAATTTAATTGTTTTATCCTATGCATGACCTATTGTAATTATTAAATATAATATCTTGGAAGTATGAGTATTAGATCTTGATCGTTGATCTAGATCTCACTACCAGACTTGAATAGATATATAAGATTGCTTCTTAACCCTATCTTGTGTGTGTGGAGAGAAGTGGTGACTGCATTTTGAAGTGAAATGCACAAAGGGTTATTTTGTTAAGAAGTATAGATCAAGTAGAGTGACATAATAATGAACAACAGAGTAAAGACATATCAGATTGTGAGATCATAGAAGGTACTAGAAAGAGGAGATCTGTCATCAGCATTTGAGTGCATAATAAAGGATCATTACTTGAAACATTCTAATCATTGTATCGGGTGAAATCTCTTAACAGAGTGGTTCTAGAAGACCTTTCTAAATCTCCTAACAGAGTTTATTGTAAGTTGAAATCCTTTCACAGGGTAGATTGTAATGATCTTTAGCTCTTAACCGAGCAGACCTTTAACTAGGTAGATTACATTTTGTAATCAAATTTTGTAGCCCTAACAGGCACACTTTATTGCTGCAGTAGTGAAGAATTTTGTGGGTGTCATCCCCACCCTAGTTTTACCTATTTGGGTTTCTGGGTTACCAAGTTCTTGTGTTATGAGTTATTTATTTCATTGTGTGTATGTTATTTGATGTTACATTAGATTCATATATGTATGAATGTGGATCAGTTTGTTTTAAGTATTTAAATTTGAAGATCTGATTCACCCCCCCCTCTTAGTATCTTGCTTTCCCATTATTATATTTCCAACAATTTCATGTACATTGTTATCATTGCTTGCTTATTTAGAACAAAAAATATTCATTTTATGTTGGAAATTAACATCAAATTTTATAGATTATTGCTTAAGTATTCAATTTGAAATAATTTTCAATTGGCCTATTTACATGTGTGACAAGCACTATAATCTCATCTTTGGCTACTCGAATCTCGTGGGTGTTCAGTCATGGCTACATAGCTATGTTGGAAAGCAATTATTTAGTCATCTTTTGTGGGCACCACATTTAATTCAGAACCCTACATTTTTGCTTAATACCATGAATTTTTCTTGTATTATTAGATTAAACTAAATTGTTTGTAATTTATAAATATTTATATTCAATATTTCATTAACTGTTACTTACAAGTCATGCAACAAGTTTCATGTAACCACTAGAGCCGAGTTTGTGTTGGTCATGCTTTTCCAGTCTAGCCTTAGTTGCCTTTGATGTGTCCATCAGTTTATGAAAACTTTAAAATATCTTAGATTATATAAATATAAAGATCAGTAATGAGTACATATTACATTCTTAATAGTATAACATACCTTATTATCATGCCTGGTGGCGTATTTCCTTTTTTCCTATCAATTTTCTCCTTCACATCCAAAATGAGGTCCCTCCATTCGTGCTCTGGAATCATGGGGGATGCTCATACTTTTAGTTGTTCTCTAAATGTGTTTTGTACTGGTCCCTCGAATACTTGAGATATTGGCCAGCTTTCTCAAGTACCTTGTCTTTTTCAAAGACTTTATCTCCAAAGAGCTCAACCAAACACTCTATGAGCTCATCTATTAGATTTTTTTCTTGGTCATTCCATCTTTTAAATAAAAACAAACTTGCTAGATTCTGAAATGAACTAAAGCTACATTTAATATACTTCAAAAAATGGATGAAAGGAAAACTATTCTAGCAATTATATGAAATGAAAATAGTAAACTAGGGTTAGTTCACATATTATTTTCCACATTTTATGTATGGTGAGCCCAAATATCTGCAATGTAAGCCCATTCATATTTTTATAAAAAAATGTTGTTTCCTGCAAAAAAATCATGGAATCATTAGTCCAAAAATGAATGATCAATAAGTAAATTACAATGAGACTATATATAATAATAATTTTAAAGTACCTGGAACCTTCTATATCTTTAAAGGAAGCATTTCTTCCTCACTAAACACCAAAGTGACCTTGAACAATCCCGTACTAGTAACACAGGAGGAACCAAGAAATGACGGTATGTTTTCATCAACAGTAAGATCCTGATGGGATGCATCTCTTGTAGAAGAAAATCAATCCACTATGAAATACCCCTAATAAATAATTCTTGAAGAGAAATAAACACATAACATAAGAGAGAAGAAGAGGGATCTACCAACTATGCCCCGTGCAGGAGTGGATGTCAGCATGCTACGTGTTGATGACATTGCAATCAACAACACATCAGGGTTTGAACTCGAAGGAGGAGGTGTTTGCACTAGAGTATCCATAGGACTTGAAGAATAATACATTCAATATACAAAACATTAAATATTTTCCAAAAAAGAGTGGTGAATACAAAAACTTTACATTAGAATGTTTTTGCTAATGCTAACCCAAAGGAATTTTGTTTCCAAGAGCTTGATTATTTTAAACACATTAATAATTTCATACATTTATAAACTGGTAAAAAAGAACATTAATAATTGAATCCTTTCCCACTAAAATTATTTTATCTGAACTACCTGTAATGCCCTGATCAAGGTCAGCAAGTTGATGAGGACGGAAATAATTCTGTAATAACAACACGTACATATGTTAGTTCATGACATATAAGAGTATAAAATATAAACCATTATTGAACTTTTTTATAATTAAAGATTTAATTAATGCTTACTTGCAATTTTTCTACTATCTCCATCAATTCTTTCATCCTCGCTTTTATCTTAGGAGTTTGAGGTCGTATAAATGCAAAAGAAATAACTTCTTTATTAATTCTTGTAATGGCCTTTTCTATCACCATGACGGGTTTTGGGGATGATGTGATCTCCTCTTGCAATAATATTGTCCAATCCACCTCCGCACATGTATCCTGAGGTATCACAGGTGCTTTACCCTTTCCTCTAAAATTCCGTTTGTGACAAGAATATTAGTAACATTATCAAAATTAGTGCAAAAGCCTCAACAAAAGAACATAATAATATAACATTTTACTTTTATCTAACTTGCATAATTACAATGACTTTTCCTACATGGAATAAGGGTTGGGATCTACATCCCTACCTATGGTATGTGATGGATCATTGTCCCCTTGTGAGAATTATTAAATATAAAGATGTTAGCAAAATGAAACCAATAGAGCTATAAAAATAACTTATAATAAAATGATATATTGGACTCTTTAATTGGAAACTGGTTTAAATGGTATATATTACGTACCACCCCCATGATAGTAACTTTTTTTTGTATCTATGTGGTTCAAATTATAATCTATTAGCAACTCTTCCTTGCACTTGTTGATTTTATTGCACATACAAATACATGATTTTCCTCGCATGCCTCGAATATGCAATTGGGTCGCTTATTAGTTGACCCAGGTCACGTACTATTTATGAAACCTGCAATATTCCCTATTTCTTGTGGCCTTCCATTAATGTACATAGAAACTCTTTTATTTTGATCATTATCTTTCTATTATACATAATTTGGTGACACTACATACATACACATACTTTTTGTATATAAAACAATCTGCATCCAATTTTTGTAATTCTAACAAGGTGCAACATACTCCATTAGTTCAGCAACTTTTTGTAACTATCCTTTATGTCTTCCATGGAAAATAGGCCCAAACCATGTAATGAATACGGTGTTATGTGATATATCCTCTCACTAACAAAAAAGTTAGTGTTTATTGGAGGCAGTTCCTTGGGTACCCATTGTTTCTATAGATGTGTGTGTGTACCTCAAGGGAACCTCAATGTCACCTTTGGTCTCATCATCATAACTAGAACATGACTCTCCTTGAGAAAGGAAAAATTCCATGTGTTTATTGAATTTTCTTCTAATATTTTGACCTCTAGTTGATCTCCCTATTTTAGACCTACTAGAAGAGAAACTTTAATCTTCTATTCTTGCATTTCCCTCACTCAAGGAAGAGACATATTACAAATACCTATCTGGTAATACCTACAGTCCATCAAATGAGAGATATAGTTCATGATGAGTGAGATATGAACAAAATACAAATTTGAATAAGCGTAGTTGAGACCTCAAGTGTTGATAATTAGTGGTGTTGATATGTTGTGTTTGTGGAGTTGTGTCACCTTGTGTAGGGTGTTTAAGTTGTCTAGGGACATGACGAGAGTAATAACCCTAAGAGTTAAAATTTGGTGCAAACAACAATCCAATTTGGAGGGATTGAAGAATGGGATAGTGATATAGGGCACTGGGAGTAGTGTTGTCTTGTGGGATAGTCACATCAAGGTTGGTAGGTTTGGAAGTGGGAAGGTTTATTTACTCATTTTGGCTACTTTGGAGCATTAGGTGTGTTAGGTTTTGTGGGAAAACCTTGTAAAGTATCCCTTTCATAATACTTTTGCAGGCTTAGTTGACCCTTGACCACTTGCCTCTACATCACCTACCTTATTATTCAACCACTCCAAGATGGGTTTAAAGAGAAAGATATCAAATAATATATTGTTTCTATAGGGTGTATTGACTTATACCTATCAATCTATGAGACTGTGTAGGATCCTCATCAATATGGTTCAAGTTCCTGCATATGTAATTCATTTATCGTATGTTAGCTAAAAATTACACGATACATATGCTAAAAAATACATAATAAACAACATGAACATTATGCAGTCATCATAATCATTTTATATTATTTCATTCATTACCTTGACTTTATTTATACTGTGGAAGATCCTCAACAATAGGGTTGACTCTATAGTCAATTACCTATTTCCACGAAGGGTGACAGAAGCACACAACATTTATACATGAAATCAGAACCAACAATTGAGCATCATAAGCATTACATTTGTAATTTGATAAACAATAAATACATTAAATATATGAGTAATAATATAAACACATGTATCATAAATCACATATGTATCTTCATAGGATATGCTATTAAATGACATGAATGTGTGCATTTCTATGCTATTAAATGGCATGAAAGTGTTAAAATGGTAGGATGAATGAATTAAGAGGGCATATGCACTTAGAGATGAAGCTAGAAAACATCTTTTCACAAAAATAATTTGATAATTTTAAATCTTTTCAACACAAAAAATCTTGTTCCTTTAGGTGATAAGCATTCCATGGTTATTTTTAACTAAAATATTTGTCAACCTTGATTATTTTAGGAAATTGTTTTGGGAACTAAAATGATTCTTAAAATTTTTTATTATGACTATTTTAATTTCAAATCAAAATAATTTGGCTAAAATAAAACACTGAGTAGATATTTCATCCAATTAAGGATTTCCATATCAATATTTCATTCAATTAAGGATTTCATTCAATGACATATTAAATTAAGGATATCCCATACCTCATACATCTCATTCATGTCAGTGATCTTCTTTTTCATCAAACTCATCATCGTCGTCATCGTCGTCGTCATCATCGTCGTCGTCGTCGTCGTCATCATTGTCATCATCGTCATCATCATCATCGTCTTCATCATCGTCATCATTGTCATCATCATCATCATCGTCGCCGTCATCGTCATCGTCGTCATCGTTGTCATCATCATTTTCATCATCGTCGTCATCATCATCATCATCATCATCATCATCAAAAGCATCACCATCACCATCATCATCATCATCACCATCATCACCATCACCATCACCATCATCATCATCATCATCATCATCATCATCACAAACAACATCATCATTTAGGTCTTCTTCTTCAAGAACATTTCTATTAGGAACATCATCGACTAAGTGTCGATCATGATCATCATCTTCGACTTCTTTTCTATCTTCTTCTTCGGTCACATTACACTTTACCGACATTCCTCTTAGATCATGTCCAACAAAAAATGACAAACTTGGTTTATTTGGAACCTCTAAATAAAATACCTTCTCACATTGGCTTGGAAGAACATAGGGCTCATCTCCGTCTGGCTCAAAAGACCTTGCATTAATCATTGTAAATCTATTATCATGTTCAATAACAGTTCTATCATGATCATTTTGATTTAGTCGTAGCATGTACCATTTGAATATGAATAGAACCAATTTGAAGGAATTGAAGTCTTACTCAAGTCTATCATCCAAAATGCCATAATATCGATTTTGAGAGTCTTGAGGATGTATGTCATTTCTAGATGAAATGTTAGTCACCTCAAAGAATGCAGTTATCCTAGAATCATAAGTTTTCTTCATGTCATCCAACTTTTTGATGCAAAATTTATGACCATTGTAGCACATAGCTTTGTGGTGTTTCACCTACAATATGTCGAGCATATAAAAATTATTGCATCATGAGTTGATAAACATATGACTGATTAATAGATTTTTACATAACTCTATATTTCTTAAACCATTTGCTAAATCAATTTGCATTGGCATAACATTGGAATCTCCATTACGATGAGCTTGTTTAACCAATGAAGCCACACCTTCCCATGTAGGTCATTGACAATTTAGTAGGTTAATTGTCAACCTACTAAATTGTCTAGGACAACTTTTTAGTCCCTTTGGAAGGTGGTCATTAATGCCTTGATGACCTTCATGATCATCAATTACATCATCAGTAAATAAAACATAATATCAAAATATAAATTACAAACATAAACCATTAGATGGAATGACATTACCTCCACGATTTATTCTATTATATTCCAACTTCCATAGGTGAGGTTTCATTCTTTGTGGCTTTGATGTAGTCTCTTCTTTCCTATTGAAAAGATGTTTTTCAGTAATTTGATATTTATGATTTATGTGGAGGAAGTTCCTATACTCATCGAACACATGCTTTCCTAAACTTTTTGAATGAAGAGATTTAATCTTCAGACCAAAAACATGACATGAAAATTTTCCCTTTGTTTGAAGACCTACAAGATCATGCATAATTAGATTAAATATGTTAATTTTGATAATTATAATTATGATGCGCAATTTGAACACTATAACATACCACACAAATGTGTTAGCCCTTGGGAATCATGTATTGTCTATACAAGCATTGCATAGAATTGAAATTTTCTTTGTCCTATTGGTCTAGAGACATTATACATAGTGACACCATTCCACAACTTCACCAAATCGTCGATAAAAAGCTCAATATATACATTCATATCTTTAACTTGGTACTTATCTAGTTGAATGAACAAAAATATTACATAATTATTGTGGTCATTTTACATCGATATTTATAATTTAATGTAGATGAATATTAAATGAAAAAATACTTATAAAAATCATTTCCAAAATTATGTGCTCCCTATTTATTAACATCCATGGAGGAATGTTATTATTGATAACAAAAACAAGCCACACTGAGTAAACAGATCTTAGCTCTCCAAATGGATTGACATCATCTGCTACCAATGAAAGCCCGAGATTACGAGGTTCTTCTTTGAAGTGTGGCTACCTTTTCTCTATATCCTTAAATTTAGAACCATCTGCATGCATTCACATAATATCATCTCGACATCTATTATGTGCATGGTAATCCATAAATTATGCCAAGCTAGTGCACCTGAGTAATTGTTGCAGACGTGGAATAATGGGAATATAACAAAGAACCTTGTGAGGCATCTTTTTTGTTATTTGATATGTTTGATATCTACAGATATGAAATTCAAGGCATTATATTTCAGATTCATGTTATTTACGATATATAATATGGTCATTGGGACATGCATCTATTGTTTGATACTCCATTCAAATATCTTTCATTATGACAGATAATTATCGGTATGAGCAAGGTAGAATGTTTGATGGTGGCAAAAAAAAATCACCTATCAATCTACAATAGAAAATATAATTTGTTAGTATAAATAATATCATTGGTACATGATTCACCCTTTTGTTAACTATAATAAAATTATAACTAAAATAGATGAAAAATATGACATATATGACATACCTTAACATACGTAAGATTGTTATATTAGATAAACCATTCATAACCTTCAAGTTCACCAACAAAAATAAAATGGATAGAAGATTTGTTTGGGAGCCTTCGTAAAGGGGATCGTATGCCTTCTCAAGTAGAGGTATATCATGAACAACATCAAGGTCATCTTGATCATCATGATCAGCTGTGTCAGTACCATCATCTTGAATTGCATTTTTGGCACATGATCAGTTGCACCAATACCATAATCTTCAATTGTGTTTTCTGGTGCATGATAATCTTCTTCCATGGGATTATTATCTCCTACTTTGATATTCACACCTCCATGTTCCTCCACTTGGAAATCCACACTCTTTGGGTTGTCATGGTTCATAACATGTGCCCTAGGGAGGTCAAACTATTTTAAAATGATAAGAATAAATAAACCATGATCATGATCTCATCATTAAGTGATTTCTTATGTATATAAATTGTTAAAATAATATAATGAGAAACTTACCAATCAACGATAATCATGCTCCCCTTCAATGTGACCATGTTGCCTACAATATTTCTCAAATGTTCTAATTGGAAGTCTTCGAGTCTTTAAGCCCTTTACAATTTTTGTAGGGACAATAACATTTTCCATCACCTTTTCTTTTGAAGTTAGACCACAATCTAGCAAGTGTCTCCTTGTTTTGTTCTTTGTTGATATTATTTGACATGGTCTTTCTTCACAGAAAAAGATCAGACTATATATGAAAACTTCAGGATATGTAAGAAAAATAATATTGCAAGTACGTTGGAAGTCTTCTGTGAACTAGTTATATAGAGCTTGAAATTTTAGTTATGAAATGACGTTTCAGTATAATATACCAAATTGAAATTCTTAAACATAGAAACATTGCAAAAAAAACCAAGGCAATTGAACATTTAACATTGTAACATCTTATTAGAGGCAAATATTGTTCATGTTGGTGAGCCTGTATATGGAATTACTATTGTTGTTGGCCAAATAAGGGAGGAAGTAGCAAAGATGGAATATATGCACAACATCAATTTCCTTGAAGATCTTTCAAGGTTAATATTTGGGAGATAGAAAGGAGGCAATGTCATATGATATCTTAAGAATAAATCATCAGAGGGAAGATTATATGAAGTATATTTTAGAT
Source organism: Thuja plicata (assembly GCA_018584345.1). Taxonomy (NCBI): domain Eukaryota; kingdom Viridiplantae; phylum Streptophyta; class Pinopsida; order Cupressales; family Cupressaceae; genus Thuja; species Thuja plicata. The sequence continues at coordinate 280,343 of MU223471.1, forward strand.
GTACACCAAGGCATCATAAAAGAAGACTAAGGCATTATAGAAAAATAATAATTCTAAAATTTTATTAAGACCAAGTTAGATAGAATGTAAGTAAACCTATGATTCATTGGAGGTCATAGAATGTCATAGAGAAAAGAGAGTTAAATTGTTGTTTAGCATATTTCAATGTAAGAAGTGATAAAAGGAAAATGTTGAAATAGATGCCATGTAAGGACACTTATCATGAAAATTGTAGCCTTAGATTCACCAAAATTAAGAACAAAAATCCAAATATGTCATGGAAAATACGACCACAGAGAAAGAGAACCAATTCAGGAGTTTCAAAACGTTCTTAAAAATCCTATGACTGGATTTTATTCATATAATCATCACTCATAAAAAATGTGTTTGTGGCACCGCTAGATGTTTCCATCTACTGATGGTTTGATCTAGACATACACACATGTATTTTTTGCAAATGTTATAAAAATAATCAAATAATGTCAAGTTTTGCAGAGCTTTTTTCTTTTGGGTCCAAGATTAATACCAAAATAAGCTTATTGAGAATCTCACTAGTAAGATTTAAGAGCTTTGAGTTGAGCTATTCCTATGAGTTGTGTGAAAAATATTGTGTTGCTAAAATTTCCCTTAAGCTTTGCCTATGCATACAATACTCTCTATATAGATTAAAAGTCATGACAAATACAATCTCTAAAAATAGAGCATCCATAAAAAGTGATTAAGTATATTTTAGTACAAATAGAAGATAAAAATGAAAATATAGTTGTCAACCCAATTCTCAATTGTGGCTTTGTCGACTTGTTCACCAAATTCTATAATACCAAGAGCAGAGGCAAAGAAAATATAGGTAGTTCACCAAAGAGAATAAAATTGAAATGAATAGTTTTTGAAAAAAATCAATTCAATATTGTAATTCACGTGTTTATATATGTCTATCAATATGTGTGCAACTATAGGAAATAGTGCAAGAACATGTGTTAGAATAGTGTGACCAGGAAGCAGGCCACTATTTGTGCATTGGCAATTATGGGGACCGAAAACTTCACTTTACCAATCTAAAAAAAAATAAAAGAGATATGTATGTCCATGTATATTTTAGTTTACTATATTATTTTGTTATATTATATTTCTCTTTAGAAATTTAAAATCTACATGAAGAAATTTTTAAATGATTTCTTTTTCAAAAATTTAGTGTTATTATTTTTTTTAATAACATAAAGATTCAGCATTGGACAATGTGGCACCATATCCAAACATATAGGGCTCATCTATAGATAAACTTGATATGATATTGTGTCATATGACTAATTATCAATCAAAATTTATCAAATTATCAATATTCATATCTCATACCATTTATGCATATATGTCTACTGAATATCAGAGTAATGTTTGTAGAAAATCCACTAACTAATATTAAATTGAATTTTGATGGGTTGACTAAAGCATATTCTCGGCCTACCAGGGATGGTGGTAACTTTAAAGATAGTTATGAGAATCCCTCTATAATCATTTACCAACTTTTTGGCTTGATAATAAAATTAAAAACTAAGCTGGTAATTGTTAAAAGGATTAAAATATCTTCCAACAATTTCTTTAGGTTTTAGAATTTCTCAAGATTGGTTTTTATAGTTACAGCTGTTAGGACTGTAAAAAATCTTGGATTCTTGGTGTCCTCTTAAAGATTTTCTATGGGTTTTAAGCCTGGTCTTAGTGTCTTTTATTCCCATAAGGTCCTAAACCCTAGGCATTTTTGAAAAAACCTAAAGTCTTTGTGGCACGTTATATTTCCATGATACCTTTTTCATGCCACTTAAGTCTTATTAGTCCATGTTCTTTTAGCTCTTATATCATGATCTCGTAATGTTTGGTCAAGTCTCAAATGATCTAGATATCATGCGTTGGTCGTTGATGCTATTTTGATCGAAGGGTTATCTCTAGATCACTAGACAAAGTCAATGTCAGCTCTTTTATTCAGAGATTTGGCGAGGACCATTGATGCATATCTAATTATGTGGTGTGCGCTAGATCTCTGAATCAACTCAAGGGTTAAAGATATATTCAACGACGTGGTGTTTTATTTTATCTCTAGATCTCATAATGTAACCTAATTTTGGCCAAGTCAAGTTAAGTTTATTTGGCGATTCAGAGATAATCTTGTCTCTAAATCTCAGAACAGAAGTGAGGTCAAGTCAAAAATCATGAGATTAAGTCTCGGTCATTGATGCAAAGTGGATCTTGTGGCTATCTCGTGATCTCATAATGGAATTGAGGTTAAGTCAAGTATCAAGAAATTTGTTCAGTCGTTGGATCTCCAAATTATTTTGATTTAAAGATGGGTTTGTTGAGATAGAGATTGGACTGTTGATCATAGCAGAGATGTGCGGTTGACATTGGATTGCCAGATAGGTCAAAGAGTCAAAGGTGCATTTAGAGATTCAAAGGTAATGGACCAAGATGCAGACACATGTCCAAGTGGAATATTTGATGTGTGGTTTGTGTCAAGTCTCAGATCAAACCCAAGGTTACATATATCATTTGGTGATTCAGAGATAAATGTTATGTCTAAATCTCGAGACTTGACTAGGGTTAGTGTGATCATTCAGTGATTGTGAGATTTACTTTATCTTGTGATCTCTTAATCAAGCTTGGGTTAATTTTAGTGTTGCAAGATCTCACAGGTTGATGCCACGTGTTTTAAGACAAAGATGATTGAGGGGTAGTTGCTAAATCTTAGAATGTGACCAGAGTTAAGAAATTTGACCAGCGACTTAGTGATTGCTTGGTCTCTGAATCTCCAAATCAAACCAAAGTCAAGAAAGGAGTTCTGATTTAAGAAGCTATTTAAAATAAAGTTCATGCAAATACTTTTAAATCTAATAGCTGGCATTTTGACTTAATCACAAGATGCAATGATGATAATGTTCAAGCCTTCGCACCATTGTGCCACGTGTCCATGGCAGGGGTGGGCTGAAGTTAGAAAGAATAAAGTATAGATCAGACGGTTCCCTTTTGATCATGCGGTGGGCATTGTGACTTGAAGAAAAATTGATCATGAGATAATGGTAGAGCCATTGTGATGAGGTGACACTTGTCTGAATCTGATCATAGTGCCCAGGTAACTTAAAGAGATCCACGACTGCATTTTAAAGTTGAGTAAAGGTTTTTTTCTCAGTCGTTGAGGGAGAGCTTCACGCTAGGACTAGCTATTTTAACTATTTTCAAAATTTTAAATGTTTTCCTAGGGTTTCTGACCATGGTTGCATGTTGCAGACTTACTGGGAGTGGCTTGAGGTATTCATTGTCCTTGAATCAACTTTAATGGCACTGTTTGAGTGACTAGGGATGTTTTCTATGGTCCTAATGGAATTTAATGATGAATGGTGGTCTTGTATGGCTTATGGTCTACTTTCTATTGTGGGATTTCTCTACCCATTTCATGACTGTTCTTCATTTAAGATTGATTATTTCTTGTGGCCTGATGGGTGATGTCTCATATCAGATCTTTTTGATAATCTTTTGGAGAAAGATAAGCCAGGAAAAGGACTGCATTAATTTTTGAGAAGGACTATTGTCAGATGACCCTCTCCTAGGGTTTCCTTCTCATTTAAGTCTCTTTCTTTTTCTCAGTGGGAGGGTTTAGAATTTTTGACCCTATATGTTGGCTCAAGAGCTTTAGTTCCAGGGATATAGCAGATTCATGTTATACTGTATTCAAGGTAGATAGAAAGTCCTTGTAATCTTTGCACATTATTGAATGGTGTTTTATTTCAGTCACATTGCTTCAGAAATTTGACTCATCATACTTAATATAATCAATTCAGTTTCAAGTCTCTCCTTGCTATTCATTTTATGAATTTTGGATCTTCTGGTTCATTACATAGAGTTATCTGTGTATATGTTCTATTCCATAGTTTTGAACTAGGATCAAATTGAATATGCTTTGGATATAACATAGATTCATTTGGTGTAACTACAAAAGGATCTTATAAGAAAGTGTATGATCTGAGATACTTATATTTATGGCTATGAATCTTTGCCAATAGGCTAGTTTTTGTTCTAAGTATTTTTATTGAAGTGTTTCCCAATGGATAAGGCACTGATCAAGAACTAGTATATTTGTTTGTTGATATATGTTTGATTTGGTTTGGCTATGTTTTGTAAATTTACATCAAAACCATTACTAAGTCCTTTCATTTTTTATGGTTGCTGGTTGTATGTCCTACATAGTAATGGAGAGTCAATGAATGTTTGGTTAGCATTAAGTACTTTCTTACTATTATCTGTTGTTGTAGTCTAGAGTAATAAGGAGTGTAAAGAGTTGACTATATATCTGGATTAGGTGTACCCGCCTTGGTTTAATAGAACCAGAAGTGAAGAGGGTAGTCTTGTCCCTATAGTTGGTCCAATTACCTTGCAGAGCTTTCATACTTGGATCTAACCACTCCTAAAACTAGTCTTAAGGTATATTGGTTTTTTTTCAAAGCATAACAGTTTTAAACACCAACAACAGCTTGATGGTATACATACATTTAATATCATAGACCAAGCATAAATTATGCACATAAAACCTAGATTTATTTTGGCACAAAATAAGTGAATAGTGTTGGGATTAATGGGAAGTATGTACTGAGAGGGGAGGGGTGAATCAGTACCTCTAAAACTTTTGTATCCTTTAATCAATTAACCTTTGTAATCAATTTTATATCCATTGAATCTTATTTATACTATCTTAATGTGAGTTATATCAATTCATAACATTAACATACATGTGAACATTCATAGAAACATTCATGAAAGTAATTTGATACATAACACAAGATATGATATCACAGAAAACTCCTGCAAGGAAGTAAAATCTGTGGTGGGGATGACACCCAAAAAATCTTCACTATCTACAGATTGGAAGGGGCCAGTTAAGGCTTACAATTTGATCACTTCTGATGATCTATCCTATTAAGAGTATCGGTGGAGACCTGTTAAATTCCACTCTGTTAAGAGCTTTAGCAACACTGTTGAGTGTGCACTCGGTTAAGAGATTTTTTGTTGGACTGTTAAATCCACCTTCCTTGAAAGGATTTTTACACTTTTCTCCACTTGTTAGAATGATACAAAATTACAAATTGACCTAGTAAGTGCAATCTCCTATTGCTGATACAGATCCAATTAAGTTTACATGAAAAATATTATCACCTAATTATGATTGAATAATACCTCTGATTCTCGGTATCCTCTATTCTTGGTTCTGATAACCAAATTCACCTTTTACTGTTCTTGTTCTTGAAACTCTCAATCTAATCCATAGATGTGATGACATTAAGTTTTTCCATTAGTACACTTAGAGGGAAAAACATGATAAAGGTCATCGGTATAAACATAACTGGTGGACAACAAGCACACCCGATGAGATGAAAATATCTATCATGAAAAATGCTAAGTATAGAATCGCCCGATGAACATTGACAAGAGTCAAACCAACGACAAGCATAACTGATGATACAATTTTTGAGAACATCGCCGACAAAAGAAAAAAAGGCATACCCGACGAACAATTCAAATAAGGAAAGCATATTGTAAATGTTTTAAAGCATCCTAACGGATCTAAAACATATCTAACTAAAGATCAAGGTCAAGTTGTAAACCTTGGATCTAGAGTTAATTTGAAAAACCTGAATCAAGAATAGAGCTAGAAACTAGTATAAATAGATGTTCAATCATTTGTAATTAGAGAGACTTGTAATCAGTTGATAAATGATAGTAGCCTTGGAGAGCATCTAAGCAGAAGAAGAGAATTCATGCAAAGTACATAAATAGATCAAAGCAGTTATCAAGAACATAGAAAGACTACCGACGAGAAGAGATAAGGTATCACTCAATCACTCAAGGTGATTACATTTACATTGTAAGCTATACATGATATGTTATCAGCAATTAGAGATTGAATTCACTATCAGATCAACATTTATATTGTATTCGCATTCTAACAAGTGCATCACAAAAAAAATCCTTTTGTAGAAGGTGGACTTAACTGTTCTTTGATAAATCTCTTAACAAAGTGCACACCTAACGGTGTTGCTAAAGCTTCTAACAAAGTAGATCTTAATAGGTCTCCACTCTAATATTCTTAATAGGGTAGATCATCAGAAGCAATCAATTGTAAGCCTTTACCGGCTCCCTTCTTATCTGCATATAGTGAAGTTTTGAGGGTAGACATCCCCACCGTAGTTTTTACTTCCTAACAGGAGTTTTCTACGATATCATATCATGTGTTATGTGCTATTTATTTTCATGAATGTTTCTTGAATGTTTTCACATATAAAGAACTTAAATTATGATTTCATATACATATAGAAAGATGAACAGATAGATAGGTATATACAAATCTGATGACACAAAGGTTAATGGGCCAACCACATAAAAAGTTTTAGAGGTACTGATTCACCCCTCCCCTCTCAGTACATCATTTCAATAATTCCAACAATTGGTATCAGAGCTAATTCTCTTTATTGAAAAGCTTAAAGACTTAAGAGAAAAGATCCATGCAATGGAAAAGTATAGACTGGACAAGACTATTGAGAATGAGGAGTTGCAAATTCATATTTACTATGACCAGTATAAAGAGGTGAGAGTAAGCATGAGGAAGTTGCTTGATGAAAGAAAGATCATGGCAACTAAGCTTAATGAAAAATATTATAAAGAGGAGATTCCAGACTACTTCAATTATGTTGAATCATCAACAAGCAAAGCATCAGACAAATCAGTAGAAGAGATCACAAGTCTACAGGAAGTCAATCTACATCTAACAGAGCAAATCAAGATATTGCAAATTGGTCAAGAGACTCAGATGGTAAAAATGATTGATGTCATGAATGATTCAAGAAAAGTTGAATCAAAGAGAACATTGGTTATTGATGATAGGAGGAAAATCACTGAGAAGTTATAAGAAAAAGAATCAGAGATTCAAAGACTTATTGATCATCACCGTGAGATTACCAACTAGATTATTCTTATGAGTCAAGAGGCAAGCAGATTAAATACTAAACTCCAAGCTAAGGGAAGAAAATGAGAAACTAAAGCATGAAGTCAAAATTCAAAATCAGCACAATGAATTGATCAAGAAAGCTGGAGATAGTAATAAAAGAATGGATGATTTCCATGATGGTAAAAGAAGAGTCAACAACTACACATGAATAGGAATACTAACAATGGAGAATCATATAATAAATCATATCAAAGGACTATGTATACAACTCCAAGGACCAAGAAGTTGTCATGCAATCACTGTGGAAAACCAGGCCACACCTCAAACATTTGCAGAAACAAAATGAAAGGTATTCCTCAATCACAATCTACTTTCATTGGTAATTGTT
>MU223471.1:287795-338044 GCA_018584345.1 Thuja plicata
TAAGAAAGCATGGACACCAAAAGAACTTGATAATGGCTACAAACCAACAAGAGTAGGTAACTCATATGTTTGGGACTATAAAACATGGGTAAATTGCACAACATGTGGAAGGTATGGTCATATATCTTCCTACTGTATGAGAAAATGGACTAGAAAACCAAGAGGATGGTTCAATCTAGGTATGGAATGTTTACATTGTCATAAGGTTGGACATGTGATAAAATATTGCAAAGACCGACTGATAGATACAAGAACTTATCCCAATGGAAGCACCATTGATGACATCAAGAAGATGAGAAACAAGATGTGGGTAAAAGCCACAAACACTGAAGGTGCTGGAACAAGCAATGTAAATGATGACGCCCCATCCAATGGATCTGGTGGCATCACCATCTCCAACTAAGTTGCACAAGTAAGCATGGAACTGCATTATGACAAGTTATATTATGCATCGGTTCCATTTACATATTGATCATATAGACAAAACTAGCATTATTGAAGATGCACTATATTGTTACTTATAATATTATTGAAAAACAACCATCGGTAATGGGTACAAATTAGCATCGGTGAGCACACACAGAAAATTTAAACACTACTTACCGAAATGTATCAATTATCACACAAAAGAAAAGTTTCTAAGTGTAAACCGACGGATATCAGTAATCCTTGAGCCGATGAAATTTGTCATCGCCATTTTACCGACAATCATTGGTGAAGTCACCAAAGATTCTAGCAATCCCGACACTTTACGCCTAAACCGAAGATGTTACTTATGTCTCAACCGATGAACTCAGTCTTTGTATACTGATGAGTTGTTGGGAATTAACAACAACTTAGGGCACAAAAGTTATAAAAGAACGACAGAAGAACTCATTTCGCACCCATGATTTTTGAGCAATCTAGCAGAGCTGAGCTGAGAGATTGAAGAACAAATTGAAGTGCAACCTTAGAAAGATTCCAACTCAACTCAAAGGATTCACGATCAATCATAGAGATTCAGTAAGTACCTGCATTCACTGACCACACTGTTTAATTTACGAAAAGCCCTAAATTTCTGAAAATGATGACATCTACTTCTAGAGTTGAAAAGTTAAAAGAAGATAAGAAGCAAACAATCAATCTTATCAGCAAAGGCACTTGTGTTGAACCTAAATACAGGCTGCACCCAGAAATCACATCACAACCTAATGATTCCAGAGCATTCTCCAGAATTCCACCTAGGGTTTTGCTGGTAGAGGACGTAAGGTCCTATATACATTGCAAGATCTCAGAATTAGGAGATCTAGACCTAGATAATGCCTAAAGGGCACTTTTTGATTAAGCTGGAAACCTAAAAGAAGAGCACAAGCATCTAGAATTAAAAGGTCTCACAAATGCGTTACACTTTCCCAGAGTTTTCAAGATAGAATGGATAAAGATAGTTCTCAGCAGAATGCATAACCAGACACTATGGCTTAATAAGCCAAAATGAATAACAAAGGATGTTATTCATGTAGTTACTGGATATCCTACATTCGATAAACCACAAGCTCACAAGCACCCATCCCTGAAGGAAGTGGAAAAGCTAACTGGTGCAAAATCAGACAAGAGAGGTCTCAAGGTTAACACTATCACCAACGAAGAACTCAAGTTTGGTGCATGTGTGGTAGGATACAAGATATTCCAGGCCATCAAAATGAATAGCATAGCAAGCACTTCTATGAGCACAACTTACAAGATCATCAAACAAGGGAAAAAGATGGATCTTGCAGAGATTTTGTTGAATCAACTTGAGGAGAACATGAATACCATAAGATCTTAAAGAAAAAACACTTGTAAGTTTGGTTACCTCATTATGTGCATATTATTTGACTTTGAAGAATACTTTCCTTCCATAGGCAAAGTAGTATGGGATACAAGCAAACCGATAACCATACAGATATATGAGCATATATAGTCATTAGGAACAGACTTTGATGACCTAATGACTGAGTATTTCAAAGGTTTTAAAGAAAAGATGCAAGCAAGAACTAGGATACCTAAAATTTTTATAGAAGAATACAAAGATGATATATGTTTCATGGTAGATACTAACTTTACCCATATCAAACCAGTAATACCTAGGAAGTCTTGGCTATCACATTTAGAATATGAGACCAAAATAGGACAAGCCATTGAGTGCAACAAGGCACTATTGAATGAACTAGTTGACAACAAACAAACTAGATTTGGCACTTATGAAGAAGCCAAATCAAAGATCAAGATAGATCTTACTATCAAGAAGATTATGAACAAAAAGGATAAAATGGTTAAAATTTTAACCAAGCAATTTGCAGTTACAGAAGAAGGTGAAGAGAAAAAAAAAGGAAAGGAGGAACTAACTGAAGGCCATTCACCTATCGGTGAGGAAACAAAAAAGAATGATTTAGAGGGTACACACTCAGATTCACCACCTCCACCTCCACCTAAGAAAGTGAGAACAACAGCCGCTTCTAGAACAAGAAACAAAACTACAGAGGAACAAACTCCTTCACCACTTAAGAAAGGTAAAGTGAGAACCTACAAGAGAAAAATGGTCTCACCTAAGGAAATACAGACCAAAAGGAGGAAATGGGTTAGAAAAAAAGAGGATCTAGAAGACTCAGCTATGGATGAAGCTGGCATAGATGTGCAAAAAGGGAAAGAAACCTTGATCCCAAATAAAATTGATGAAATCTGTAAGTACATAAAAGAATCAACATCTATTTCTGATCCTAACATTAGGAAATGGTTAAAGTTTGATCTAGAGGATCAAAACAAGATAGAAGACACTATTATATTCAAAATGTGCAAACATCATTATGTTTCACTAAAATTTTTAGAATATGACATTCCTAAGGAACTATCAGCAAGATTGTCTGCTAGATGGACATTTGCTCTGCATCAAGAAAATGAAATAAGAGAAAGAGTACTTGTTACTCTTATGACTTCAGATTCAAAGAAGGAAGAGATAAGTGGGATAATGAAGAAGTATGAAAAGTAGTTCCCACCAAAGATGAGAGCTTATGAATTTCTCAAAGGGAAGCTGATTGATCTTGAAAAGGACAGCAATAAAAAGTGGAGCAAGATACTTAACATGCCCACTAAGGAAGCTAGACTGGAGAAGGAACACATCATCATAAAGTATATACAAGATGACTCATCTGTGGAATTGGATAAAGAAGAGAGTGATCTGACGGGCCCCAAACATACTAAAGTTATATATGAAGTATGGCTAGACACTACTCTAGACAAAACTCGGGATGATGAAAGCCAAAATCCACCAAGTCCAATTCATATTGACTTGAGTAATAAAGAAGAAGTTACCAAAGTACATTTGACAATAAAAGGTAACATAACTGAAGATATCAATGATGAATCATGGTTGGATAATATTATCAATGACACTACAAGAAAAGACCCTGCAGAGGAAGTGTAAAAAGATGAAGATATTAATACTGCACATGGTAATACCGACAGACAGGATACAACTGTTGACACTGCAGAAGTTGATACACCAACCAACATGAATTTTTTGATACAAGCAATTGATATTGAATCAAGTCAAGAGAAATCATCTAAGAAAGATGATGATATACCCAAGGACACGAGTAATGAACAAAATAAAAATGCATTAAATACTCCAAAAGATACAAATACATAGATGAAAGATGCAACTGACACTCAGCAAGAGGTGTCTACTAAGAAAGACAAGGAAGCTGAAAATAAAATAGATGAAACACTGAGGAAGGATGAGGAGAAATAAAAGAGTAAAGAAGTCAAGTAGGATGAAAGCTTGAAAGGAAAAGAAGATAAAATTGTTGATACACGCAAGGCCAATGAAGAGACATCTTCACAGAACCAACCGGTGGACTCAAAATAGAAACAACAGGATGCTTCATCTTCTCAACCTTCACCTACAAAGTCAATCCAATCTCAAGGTTTACAAATGGTAGTACACCAATCTTCCTCCCAGCTGAAAAAGAAGAAGAAAAAGACATTAAAGAAAGATACCTTGGCTATCACACTTAATGAGGTAATAGAAATACCCAAGTGCGATGTATCTACTTTAGATACTGAAGCACTTCAAAAGTTTGGAGTGATGTGTCAAAGGAAAGCAATACAAGATAAGATGAAAAAGGCACATAGAGAATCCCAAGAACTTGATAAGGTGAGGGACATTTGACATCAACTTGTTTTAGATATAAAAATTAAAGATAGCATATCAGTCATGGAACAAATAGCAGTTCTTACCGACGCCATCACAAATCAAAATGTAGAAGCAGAGAAAGCAATGGAAGAACAGGCAAAAATGAAGTAGCAACACAAATTGGTTAAAAATATTATCCAAGAAATGGCAGAGAACAAGGTAAAGCTCTCTGAACTAGCAAGTGAATTAGAACCAATGATTACCGAAGTTGTTACCTTAGTTCAGAAACTGTGCACACTAGAACATTTCACTAAAGAAAATAGTGAAAAGCTGTCACAACTAGATTCAGATCTAACAACTAGTGCACTAAGTTTAACCTCTGGTGCAAAAACCATAAATATGGGATGCTGAGACACAATTTAGAAATGAGGTTACAGAGCTGCAAGCTCACATATTGCCAAACCTCACCACTCTGCAACAACATATTATAGATGCAAGAAATCTGATCTCAACTGTAGAAATGTCTGTGGTAGACAACATATATGACATGCATGAGAAGATATCACTTGAGAATGTGGCACTTGAGAATTTAAAGGAAAAATGGGATAAAATGATGGAGGAAATCGAAGCCTCACACCCTCACATTTTTGAAAAGTTGTAAGTACCTTTGCCCTCATTATCAAAAAAGGAGGAATGTATACATATGTACAATATACTTTAGTAAGAAAAATGAGGGATGTATACATATGTACAAAATACTATATGAGGATATGTATAATGTATGTACAACAAAGATATATATGTACATAAACTTACACCTACCGACATATGCATAGGGGGAGTCATTTCATGACTAACAAAGAACTATACATAGGTGTACATACTAATACATCAAGTATGTTGCACATATCAGTTTTTGATACTAATGTCAAAGGGGGAGATTGATGATATTTAGTTTTTCCATTAGTATACTTAGAGGGAAAAACATGATAAAGGTCATTAGTATAGACATAACCGGTAGACATCAAGCACACCCGACGAGATGAAAATATCTATCATGAAAAATGCTAAGTATAGAATTGCCTGACAAACATTGACGAGAGTCAAACCGATGACAAGCATAACAAACGATACAATTTTTTAGAACATCACCGACAAAAGAAAAAAAGGCATACCTGACGAATAGTTCAAATAAGGGACACCGACAGAGCAGAAAACTGATAGAGTAAAGAATGATACAAAACTGATAGAACTGACAGAGCATGCAGCTCGACCATCAGAACCAATAGTCAGTTACAGAACCCGCAAAAATTGGATCTGACTTTACACGTCAGATAAAATAGTGTAATTCTATTTATAGAGTTTTTACTTGTTTTAAATCTTTACTTGAAGGACAATCAAGCATATTGTAAATGTTTTAAAGCATCCTAATGGATCTAAAACATATCTAACTAAAGATCAAGGTCAAGTTGTAAACCTTGGATCTACAGTTAATTTGAAAAGCCTGAATCAAGAATAGAGCTAGAAACTAGTATAAATAGATGTTCAATCATTTGTAATTAGAGAGACTTGTAATCAGTTGATAAACGATAGTAGCCATGGAGAGCATCTAAGCAGAAGAAGAGAATTCATGCAAAGTATAGAAACAAATCAAATCAGTTATCAAGAACACAAAAAGGCCATTGATGAGCAGAGACAAGGTATCACTCAATCACTCAAGGTGATTACATTTATAGCGTAATCTATACAGGATTTGTTATCAACAATTAGAGATTGCATTCACTATCAGATCAACATTTATATTGTAGTTGCATTCTAACAAGTGCATCACAACAAAAATCCTTTTGTAGAAGGTGGACTTAACCGTTCTTTGATAAATCTCTTAACAAAGTGCACACCTAACGGTGTTGCTAAAGCTTCTAACAAAGTAGATCTTAATAGGTCTCCACTCTAATACTCTTAATAGGGTATATAATCAGAAGTGATCAATTGTAAGCCTTTACCAACTCCCTTCTTATCTATAGATAGTGAAGTTTTGTGGGTAGACATCCCCACCGTAGTTTTTACTTCCTAACAGGAGTTTTTTGTGATATCATATCATGTGTTATGTGTTATTTATTTTCATGAATTTTTCTTGAATGTTTACACATATAAAGAACTTACATTATGATTTCATATACATATAGAAAGATGAACAAATAGATAGGTATATACAAATCTAATGACACAAAGCTTAATGGGCCAACCACATAAAAAGTTTTAGAGGTACTTATTCACCCCTCCCCTCTTAGTACATCATTCCAATAATTCGAACAAGATGTTATCATTGGATTCATTCATCTTCTCCTCTCTATTCACATCAAATCATAATGAATGATTGCATCATCTATTTATAGATGGATTGACTTCATCAAGTTTTGAGAAAAAACAATGTTAAATCTAAGATCAGGTTTACAACTTATACCTAGATCTCCTAGTCTATGTGTTTTAAATCAGTTAGAATAATTAAAGAACTTACATTGATGTTTCTTGTCCCTAAAGAAATGGATTTAAAAACAAATCAATATCCTATAGATAGAATAAACTTTCTTTATCTGACGTGGAAGTCAGATCCACTTTTTGTGGGCTGCAATGGACTTTTAGTTTCTATGTGTTGGTTATGCTCTAACTATCCTTTGGTTTTGTTCTATTGATTGTACTTTAACTGTCTCAACAGTTTGCACTGTATCTTGTATGTCGGGTTCCTTTTTCGGGTTCCTCTTTATCTTTCCGTCATTGCATTTTTGGTTTACACACTAAGTTGTGTCATTGGTTCTCTTTGCACTTATTCATCTTTGGTGATTTCTTTCTATCTGATCTTCGGTTTGCTCTGTCCCATATTTTAGTGTATGCTTACCAAAAGTGTTGTTTGCATACTAATGGAAAATTCATTTCATCAATCTCCCCCTTTGACTTTAGTATCAAAAACTGATATGTGCAAAATCCTAACCAATTTTAAGTATATACAACATATATAATAATTAGTCTTTTAATGACTCCTCCTATGTATATGCCGGTATATCTATACATATGATATATTTCCTTCTACATATCATTTTCATGTATGTACATACATATACATATTTACCATTTTCCCATATGAATGAATGAATATACATATCATTTTCTCTTTTATTTTTTACTCATATCATTTTCCCCCTTTTTTGATATTAAGGGCAAAGGTCTTTACCTTTAGATCTTATCAAAAATGTGGGAGTGTGAAGACTTCATGTCTTCCATCATTTTCTCCCATTGTTATTTGAGGTTCTCCAAAGCCATGTGCTCAAGTGTGATCTTTGATTGCATGTCATAGATGTTTTCTGCTATAGACATCTTAGGAGTTGCTATCAGTTGCCTTAGAGAACCGATATGTTGTTGAAGCAGTGTAATATTTGGTAGAAGTTGAGCTTGGAGCTCGGTTACTTCTTCCCTAAAGTGTGTCTCTACTTCCCACAATTCCTGCCTTAACCCTTTTATCTCTATGATCTTTTCATAATGCAATTTAACTGCATTGTCTCCATCAGTGGTTAAGTTGTGTGCACTGTTTGCTATATTTGTATCTAGCTTTGCAATGTTGTCACTATTCTCTTTAGTGAACTTGTCTATTTTGCTCAATTTTTGAATCAAGGTTATAGAGTCAGATATTATTGGATCTAATTCAGTGATGAATTCTTATAGCTTTACCTTGTTTACCACCACTTCTTGGCTGATTTTCTTAATAAGATTTTGCTGGTACTTCATCTCTGCTCCTTCCACTATTGCCTTCTCAGCATCAATATTTTGAGTTGTTATTGCTTTAGTTAGAGTAGCTAATTGATCTAGTATGGGCTTGTTCTGATCAATATAAACATCAGACACAATTTGGTGTAATATGTCCCTGTGTTGTTTCTTCAGCTTCTCTTGCAATGCCTTTCTTTGGCATATTTCTCCATATTCTTGTAATGCTTCAAAATCAAGTGTTGATGGGTCACACTTTGGTATTTCTATAAGTTCATCCAAGGTGACTTCCAACTTGTTCTTCTTTGATTTCTTCTTCTTCTATGAATCACTAGAATGTAAAACCATTTCCAATTTCTCGGCTTTCTCAATTGTGCTCGATGAAGTGACATGTTGTGCTTCTTTTTGCTACTTGGTGTCGGTTTCATCTTGTCATGTGTCTATAGATGTCTCCACATTCACCTTCACATCGTTGGTAGCACATTTTTTGGTTTCCTCAAGAGTACCATCTTTAGGTTTGTCTCCTTCATCAGTGTCCTTAACTTCATCCTTATTTGTTGTATCTGCATCCTTTTCTTTATCTCCTCCAGTAACCTTATCAGTATCAGTTACATCTTGAGTGGCTTCGATGTCTTTCTGACCATCAGTGTTGTCTTTGTTTTCCTTTTCCCCTGCATCCTTGGGAGTTTCCTTTTCAGGTGACTTGCTTGATTCTTGAAGAATATTGATATCTTATATCAATATTGGCATGTTGCCTGGAATATTTACTTTTGCAGTTTCAAAATTTGTGGCATGTTTTTTGGTTGTGTCCTTTGCAACATTCACATCTTCATCTTTATTAATTTCCTCTGTTGGGTCATCGGTGATGTCAATGATGTTTGTATCCACAATGTTTTCATTTGTGGTGTATGGCCATGATTCGTCTGCAACATCTGCAGTCTTATTGCCGGTTGTATCATCTTCTTCTTTGTCTAACTCAATAGATGTGTCATCTTGAGTCGCCTTGTCAACATCTTTTTGTTGAAGGTCTTTGTCGGGGATTTCCTCCTCAGTGGGTCTTTTCATGATTTTACACCATTTCTTATGGCTATCCTGTTCAATCTCTATAAGCTTTCCTTCAAGAAATTTATATGCTCTCAACTTCGGTGAGATCTCCTTTTTATACTTCTCCATCATTTCATCTATTTCTACCTTCTTTGATTCAGGTGGCATGAGAAAAAAAAAGTACTCTTTCTCTTATCTCTTTTTCATTTTTCAAGGCAAATGTCCACCTGGAGTAAAGTCTATCTAATAGTTCTCTTGGTACATGATTGCCTTCAAACTAAATTGAAACATATTTAAACTTATACATTTTGGCTATGATGGCATCCTCTATTTTATTCTGATCTTCTGGGCCTAATTTCAAGCATCTTCTAATATTGAATCTGTAATAGATCTAGAATTTGCAATAGATTTGCATATGTCATCAATATATTCAGGAGCTTGTACCTTGGCACTTTCTACCTCTGCAGCTTCATCCTGCTCAGTATCTTCAATGTCCTCTCAGGTTTTGATGAATTTCCTTCCTCTTTTGTTTTCCCCTCTCTTTGGTGTGGAAGTTTTCCTTTTGTATGTCCTGACCTTTCCTTTCTTTAAAGGCAAAGGAGTAGAATCCTTTGATGTTTGGATTCTTTTCCTATAAGAATTTGTTGTCCTTGGCTTCTTAGTTGGTGGAGGAGGTGGTGAATCTGACTCTGTTTCCTCAGAGTCATCCTTTCCTTCATCTTTACCAATAGATAATTGTTCTTTGGTTTCTTCCTCCTATTCAACTTCTTCATCCTATTCATCTTCTTCATCGGTTGCTGACAGTATCTTCTTGATATTCTTCACCATCTTGTCCTTCTTTCTGACAATTTTCTTAGCAACCAGGCCAAATTTTATTCTTGTTTTGGCCTCTTCATATGTTCCAAATTTGGGTTGTTTCTTATCCAATGGTTCATTGATCAAGGCATCAATTTCCTTAGTTTCAAGTTCAATGTTTATTTCATACTCCAATGGTTGTAACCATGTTGTCCTTGGTACAATAGGCTAGATATATGTAGTATCTATATCAACTATGAAGCATATCTCATCCTTATACTTTTCAAAGAGTTTCTCAGGGATTCTTACCCTCTTTTGCATTTGTTCTTTGAATACATTGAAGTATTCATCCATGACTATTTCAAATTTATCTCCCAGTGTGGCTATGTGCTCACTGATTTGCATGGTGACCAGTTTGGTGTTGTCCCATTTCACATCTCTTACCGATGGGAATGTTTCTTGAAAATAGAAGAATATACATATTATGAGTGAGCCACACTTACATGTGTTTGACTTCAAATTCCTGATAGTCTTTAAGTTATCTTTCAATTGATTTAGGAGTAGTTTAGATAAGTCTAATTATGTTCCCTTCTTCACAACTGCTTAGGTTGTGTCTAGTGCACCTGATGCTATGTTGTTCAATCTGCTGGCTTGGAAGAATTTATAGCCTAGAACGCATGTACCAAACTTGATCTCATCATTGGTTATGATGGTAACTTTTAGTCCTCTGCCATCCCATTTGGATACTATCATTTTCTTGGTCTCAGCCTTAGGTGGATGCTTTAATGCCTTAAATTTCTTGGTTATAGGGTAACAGGTGACCGAATGGATGACATCTCTAGTTATCACGTTCGGTTCATCAATCCATAGCTTGTTGTTATGCATTTGGCTTAGCACTAACTGAATCCATTCGATTTTGAAAACCTTTAGGAACATTAGGGCACTGGTGATCCCTTTTACTTCTATGTGCTTGTGTTCATCTTTTAGTGTTCCATCTTTGTTGCACAAATTCTTATAAGCTTCTTCAACTTTTGAAGTTCCTATCTCTACAATCTTTTAGTGTATGAAAGATCGAATGTCTTCCACGAGTAAAACCCTAGCTGGTATGTGTGAAAATGCTCCAGAGTCATCGGGTTGTGAGGAAACCTCAGGATGGATCTTGTAGTTAGGTTCCTCACATGCCAAATTATTGATGAGCTTTAACTCATCCTTCTTTGTGTTCTTGGATTTCATGGTTCTTGATGTTGAGGCCATTTTCAAAAATTTAGGGCTTCCTGTGAAATCCGAAAAAATAGAGTTGTTGGTTCTGTTTAACTTACTGTTTGTGCTTGCAAAGATTTATGAACTACTTTGGAGTGATGTGTGTCAATTCATGGTCGCTCTGTGACTTAGTTGCTTTCTACTCAAAAATTGCCTTTGTCACTCATCTCTGGTTGCTGTGAATAATGAGTTATTATGTTGCCCTAAAATGCATGTCATAAATGCTTACCAACTCCTTAGTGTATGAAGACGGAGTTCGTCTGTGAAGACTTCACTTTCCTTCGGTGACAATCATAACATTTTGGAGCAGTCATTATTCCACTTGTTTTTACTGACGGGTTTCGGTGTTGCAAATAACTTTTTCACTTTGCTTTTTTACCGATGAGGCTCAATTTATACTTAGCAACTTTTCTTTTAACCGACGTTACTCGGTAAGTGTAGGCAATCTCATTTTTGAGTGTATACCGATGGGTTTCGGTATATATGCCCGAAAGCATAGTTATCACAGATTTTAACAAGTAATACCATGATGCATATTTACTTATGCTAATTTGGCATTTAATCAATACATATTATAGAACTAATGTAAAATAACAACTTGGGGTAATGTAGTTCCATACTTACTTATTCTGCTTAGGTGGGGGCGGTGATATCACCGGATCCATTGGATGGGTTGTCACCATTTGCATTGCTCGGTCCAGCTTCATCATTGCTTGAAGATTTTCTCCACATTTTGTCTCTATCTCTCTAGATGTCTTCAATGGTCTTTCCATTGGGATATGTGCTTGTCTCTGTCATTCGGTCTCTGTAGTATTTCTTGAGATGACCAATTTTATGAGAGTGTAAGTATGCCATTCTAGGGTTAGTCCAGCCTCTAGAATTTCTAGTCCATTGTCTCATATAGTTTGCAGTAATGTGACCATATCTTCCGCATGTTGTACAATTTGTCCAAGTGTTGTAATCCCATATATACTGGTTACTGACTCTTTTCGGTTGATAGAGAGTTTCTTGACCTTTAGGCTTCCATGCTAGCCTTTTCTTTTTCCAGTATTCAAGAGTTGTGTGCCCATTCATTTTGCATGTAGGACAGTATTTGTCCATGTAGGTTTCCTTCTTTGGTTTTTTCATCTCAGACTTACATTCATATGCTTTATGTCATTTCTTGTTGCATTTATAACAGAATCCTATGAATGAAATGTTGGAAATACAATATGGGAAATCAAGATACTGAGAAGGGGGGGCGAATCAGATCTTATAACTTTTAACACTTAAAAAAAACTAATCCACAACCATACCATAAATGTAATTTATCTATCAACTAGTAGCATCCATAACATAAAATAAGTAACTCAAGACACAGAATTTGGTAACCTAGAAACCCAATAAGGTAAAATTGGGGTGGGGATGACACCCACAAAAATCTTCACTACTGCAGCAATAAAGTGTGTCTGTTAGGGCTACAAAGTTTGAGCACAACTTGTAATCTACCTTATTAAAGGTCTGCTCAGTTAAGAGCTACAAATCATTACAATCTACCTTGTAAAAGGATTTAAACTTACAATAAAGTAGGCACTCAGCTAAGATATTTAGAAAGGTTTGTTAGAACCACTCTGTTAAGAGATTTTACCTGACACACTTTTTACAATGTCTCAAGATCTGATCCTTCGATATGCACTCAGATGTTGATGACAGATCTCCTCTTTTCAATACCTTCTCTGATCTAATAATTTGATATAACTTTACTCTGCTTCTCACTGCTTTGTTGCTCTGCTAGATCTATGCTTCTTAGCTCAAAATAACCCTTCTCATATCTCTTTTGTATGCACACAAACACACACCTACTCTAAAATTATGGTAAGAAGAAATATTATATACCTTATGGATTTGGCAATGAGATCTAGATCAACGATCAAGATCAAAAACTTATGCCGCTTGGGCATTCCAATTTTTTGATTGGCTCTATGCCACGTATTAGATCAAATGATTTAATGCATAATTAACTTTGTTGAAAACATTAAATACCCAAACAAGTCATCTCAAAATAGTTTACCTTCAAGTTTGTGCCATTCCTGACATGTATGACAAAATTGTCTTGCGCGGCATATGAAGACTAGTGCTCGGCATGAACTGATCAACTTCACTCAGCTTCTATGTAACTCGGCAACTACTATCTGCTCAACAATAACTATCGCTTGGCCTATACTGGATAGCTTAGTTGCAGTGATGGCCGACTAGCCTACCTAGATAAATGACTAAGTGTGGGACACTAATGATCAATAAAACTTAGAGATCAACAATCTCCCCCTTTGATATTAGTGGAAAAAACACTTATCATTTCTGTATATCCATAAAATTTTCCTAAGTACACAACATACTCCCCCTAAGATTATAATTCAGTCTTCATATAATATTTACATAGTGTACATACAAAAAATAATATTATGCATGTCACTGCACATCTTTGTTTGTTCCCTTATCTATTTCCCCCTTGTTTTTGTCACTGATAGTTGTATGGGTTAAGTTATATTTATCCAAAAATGGCTTATGAAGTTGTAAAATCAACGCAAATGTTGTATCCCAACTATCCTTAACAAACTTCATAACCTGTAACTTAATTTCTAGCTTGGAAGCTAGACTTACCAAACTATCTGCAATAGAGAGATGAGGATCCCTCTTGACTAATTCATGTGCAGCTACAAGTTCCTTCTGAATAACCTCCAGATTAGGTATCAAGTTAGTCTGAATCATTATCAATTTGGCCCTTATTTAGCCATCTTCAGCCATAAGCTCGGCTAACCTCCTTTGTGCATGTGTCAACCTATCAAAATGTATGGAGCTAGAACTAGCATCCATGCTCAATGAGCTTGTTGTTGGCTTCAAATCTAATTGCAACTTCTCAATAAGCTATTGATTATCCTTTGTAAATAATTGTACATCACATAATATTTTGTACTAAGAATATACATTATTTGCAACTTCCTCAAGAATGTTAACAAGAGAATAAAGTTCAACCTGTTTGGTAGCAATCTCTTCTGATATCTTCTCTAACACTTTATTCTCAAATTTTATCTCAGACCATTGCAATAAATTTTCATTGGCCTCAATGTTTTGATCATTCACTTTCTGCACAATGTGAACTAACTATTCCAGAATTGGTGCTTGCTGCTTTTCATATTCCATGTCAAATGCTTTAACAAAAATACCCTTTATATCATGGAAGACTTTCTTCTACTTGTGCTCCCTCTTCATTTCTTCTTGTCTCTTCTTCCTCTTTAATAGGTCTTGAAGAGTCTGAATCTTCTCATATGATAAGTTCTCTGGATCCCATTTAGGAATCACAATAACTTCATCTAATGTGACATTTAAGCTCAGTGACTTCTTCTTGTTTAGCTTCTTCTTCTTGAGTTCTGGTGAACTGATACTCGGCTCAGGTTCTTCAATATTCTTTCCTTTTTCAGTATTAATTTCAAGTGCAGTCTTTAACTGGGTGAAGATTACCTGCTGATCAGGTATACTCCCAATTTTGGGTCCAGTAGGAGTAGATGATACAGAGTGTCGTAGATCCACCAACACTTGTATAGCCTCTTATTCTTTAGGCTTGTTTGTAATTTCTTCTATCTTATCTCCACTGTCTAAGAATGTTTGCACAACCTCTAAAATAGGTGGGTTATTATTTGTTACCTCCTTTTCTCCTTTTTTCTCTATCTTAACCTTAGTTGTTTGAATAGGTGATTGCATACCTGTGTCTGTCGGCTCATTCTGATCCTCGGCATCCAAATTGTTGTTATCTCCAAGTGTAGTGTCAATGGGACTATCTATTGTGAGATCTACAATTTTCACATTATTTGTTTGCTCTTCTAGTTCCATCTCAGTCTCTGTCTGATCAGTAGCAATTTCTTCTTCCATTTCCTTCTGCTTTGAGGTGCCTTCACCTTTCTTATCTTCCTTCTTGGTCAATAGCCCAAAAGTTTCCTTCCAAATTTTGGTGCTCTATTGTACTACACCTTCAACATGATTTTTCAATATTGCATAGGCTCTTTGTTTAGGAATAAAATTCCTTTTATGGTGTTCAATAAATTTGGCTATCTATTTCTTGGTTAATCCAGGAATGACCTTAGCTAATGTCCCTTCCCTTATCTGTCTTTCAATCATCAATGCAAACTGTCACTTTTGTGATAAAATATCATAAATTTCTACAGGTGTCATCTTGAGTGTACCCATCATATCTAATAGTGCTTCCTGAATCTTATGCTTGTCTGATATGCTTTCCTTCTCATACTTGATAAATTTAAATCCTTCCAGTCCAGCAGTACTTCTTATGTTATTGCATTCCTCATCAATATTGGTTAGTGGTTTATTTGATGTTGTAGGTATGTTGCTAGGTTCATCTGTATCTATCTTCTCCTCATCATCTTCCTTCTCCAAGATTAGTTTCCTCCTCAGTCTCTTCTCAAGTTTGCTCGACACAACCTTTGTTTCAACTGGTTTTCTTTTCCCTGAACTGTTCTCTCTAGCATTCTTCTTTGTATATACCTTAGTTGTCTTGGAAATAGATGAGATATTTGATGCCCTTTTCCTAGGCTGGTTAGCAATAGGAGGGGTATCCTTGTATTTGTCTTGGCTTGGTTTAGTTTCCTTGGCAACTACTAGCTATTTTCCTTTGGCTTTCACAGCGATTTCTTCTTCAGGTTCACTCTCCTCTTCTTCACTAGACATATCCTCTCCATGTCCTGTTGATAAGCCCAAAGGTGCATGCTCTATTTATTCATCACTTTCTATTCCAACCATTTTCTTCAAGTCTTTTACAATATTTTTCCTTTTCCTCTCCATAGTGCTAGCCTTCAAATCCATAGAGATTTTGGACTTAGCTTCTTCATAGTTCCCAAAATGAATGGTTGCACCATCAATCTCCTCTGCCAGTAGAGTTGTTATAGTTGTAGATGTCTCATAAATATTTACTTCATAAGGTAATGGCCTTAGCCATGATACCCTCAGCACTACTATCTGTACATAGGTAAAATTTGTATCCACTAGGAAACAAATCTCCTCACAGTGTTTCTCAACTAGTGATCTGGGAACTCTACTTCTCAGTCTCATCTTTTTCTTGAATTCCATAAAGTATGTTCCCATTATATTATTAAAGTTACCACCTAATTTCTCAATAAATGCATTGATCTGTTGTGTAATTGGTTGGCCTGTCTACCATACAATATCTCCAAAAGTAGGAAATGTATTTTGTACATAGAAAAATATGCAAACTAGCAGAGAACTGAACTTACATATTGAGTTCTTTGCCTTTTGGATTGAAGAAAGGTTCTCGGCCAACTATGTCAACTAAAGCTCGGCAAGGTCATATGTATGGTCCTTCTTCACAATCTTCCAAGCTTGGTCGATTGCAATACATGGGACACTGTCCAGTCGGCTCAACTGATAGAACTTGTGAGCAATAACCCTAACTGCAAAATCAAGTCCAAATCTTTGATTGTTGAGATTGTAATTCCTCTTTTATTCTAGACAGCTTCGGTGTATTCTTCTATATTTTCCTTACTCTAACATCTCATGGTTCTCTTCCCGTTGATAGTTGGATAGCCAGTTACCCTTTGGATGATCTCCTTTGTAATCCTAACTAGTCCATTATCCAACCATATGTTCATGTCATGTATGTGGCTAAGGACAATCTTGATCCATTCCATTTTGAAGTCCATAAGGAAATCTAGGGCACAAGTTAACCCTCTCTCGGCTAAATGTTTATACTCATCTTTTAGGACTCTATCCACACACAGTTTATTGTAGGATTCCCTTAACTCATAATCTCCAATTTCACTCACTTTGCACATATAACATGATCTAACATCATAAATCATAAGTACCTTGGCTGGAATCAATGATAGGGCTCTGGTCAGATCACCCTAGATGGCACTTTCAGGAACTACCTCGAAATTAGGAGGCGCACAGGTGTTGCTCCTAACCAATTGAACTTTTCTCAACTCCT
The DNA here is from genome assembly GCA_018584345.1 of Thuja plicata. NCBI lineage: Eukaryota > Viridiplantae > Streptophyta > Pinopsida > Cupressales > Cupressaceae > Thuja > Thuja plicata. Next base: position 304,793 of record MU223471.1, read on the forward strand.
TCTTCATACTCTTAGCTGTTGCAGAAGAACTTGCGGCCATGAGTTATGAAAATAGGGTTTTGAAGATGACGAATGGAGTACCTCGACAAATATCAAAATTCACACAATTTCACTCAAGATTTTTGATGGCACATTGTAGAAATCTTCGAAAACTATTTGTTGAAATCAAGTTCTCAAATACTCAATCGCTCCGTAAAATTCTCAATCGCATGGTGAAAATGAAAATGAACGGTTCTTCCCTTTATATAAATTTCAATGGTCGAAATTAGGTTAGCATTAATGTTTTTGTCCATTAAGTGACTGTCATACAGTTGTCCTCGGTTGACTTACAAAACTCGCCTATCTATCAGTCACAAAACTTACTCGGTCATCATACCAGCTTGGCATACACTAGAGAACTTGGTCTTAGTGAACAATAAGACTGTTTCTTGACACCTATATTGCATATTGACTTTTCTCGGTACATGTCTTAAAATGTGTCCTAATGCATCTTTACATATGCAGATATGGAATTTTCTACTTTCATATATTAGGAGCTTATGAAAGATGTGAAATATAAATATGGTTCCTCACATACCTCATTTTCTTAGTTGGTGATGGTGTGATCACCTGATCTAGTGGATTGGGTGACCTCGGCTATAGTAGCTTCACTGTTGCTCAGTTCCTCTTTTCTTATCCATGTCTGGCTCATCTGTGCTCTAATCTTCTCAACAGTAGGAACAGGTACCCTTATTTTTCCAATCTCTCCTATTATGACCAATTTTCAGACAATTATAACAAACTAGGCTTCCATTCATCCAACTCTTAGATTTTCCTCTGAAATGTGTCTTTATGCAGTTTTCTAGAACATGTCCATAATCACCACAGTAATGACAACTATGCCAAGTGTTGCAATCCCAATTATAAGTGTTGCCTTTCCTAGGTGCTTTTGCTTGTGTCTTTGATGTCCATTGTTGTTTAGCATTAGATCTGCAATCTTGTGCTCTATGTCCAAATTTCTTACAGTTGTAACAATACCCATTGAATCTAGGTGCAGGAGATGCATTGCTTGCCTTTGCCCAATATTTATGTGCCTAATGTCCATACTTCTTATAGTTAAAGCAATAACCATTGAACTTAGTTTTAGGATTGGACTTACCATTCATGCTTCGGCAGATATTTGTTGTGTGTCCTAGTTTTCCACAAAGGTAGCATACACGCTTGTTGTTCTTTGTCTTTGCATTCCTCCTTTCACCAGTCTTAGATGATTCTCTTTTCTCAAAAGATGTATGTTGTTCGGTATGACCTAATCTAGAAGATTCCTTAGATCTTCTTGATGCTTCCATCAGATTTTCAAAATAATTCAAAGCTTCATTTGGTTTATTCAATGTCTCATTAAGTTCTTTCTTAGATCTCAATTCATCTTTCAATTGACTTTTTTCAGATCTCAAATTCACAATTTCCATGTCTTTCCTAATGATCTCCTGATTTGCAAGTACCAATTGATTCACCATGTCAACCTGATTATTTGTCATCATTTGTACATCATGTGTCCTTTCATCAAGTCTGATAGTCATCACTCTTTTGTCTTCTTTAGCCATAACTTTGTCATCTTCAACTTTCTTCTTTTGTTCCACTACTTCACATAGTCTTACTATTTGCATTTCTTGCTCTCTTTTTAGGTTTCTGACTTCTTCACACAATGTATTTTTCCTTTCCAGTAGATCTAAAATTGCTACATCACTCTCAGTAGAGTTTCCATTCTGAAATAGATTTGCAGTGTCTTCTTCCTGATAATGAGTTTCATTCATATGTTTGGCCAAATCTTTCCTTGTTAGCAGGAACTTCTTCAATTCCTGTCTTGCTGTCTCAAGCTAATGTAATGCTAGCTAAATATCAATCTTTTGATTCTCAATGACTTTACCCAATTTTTAAACCTCCATCTCAAGATTTGAATTCTCAAGTTGATTAAAACATTTTTGTTGGAGAACTATGCTCTGATACCAATTGTTGGAAATACAATATGGGAAAGTAAGATACTGAGAGGGAGGGGGTGAATCAGATCTTATAACTTTTAACACTTAAAACAAAATGATCCACAACCATACCATAAATGTAATTGATCTATCAACTAGTAGTATCCATAACATAAAATAAGTAACTCAAGACATAGAATTTGGTAACCCGGAAACCCAATAAGGTAAAAATGGGGTGGGGATGACACCCACAAAACTCTTCACTACTATAGCAATAAAGTGTGCCTATTAGGGCTACAAAATTTGATCATAACTTGTAATCTACCTAATTAAAGGTCTACTCAGTTAAGAGCTACATATCATTACAATCTACCTTTTCATAGGATTTAAAGTTAAAATAAAGTAAGCACTCAGCTAAGAGATGTAGAAAGGTCTGTTAGAACCACTCTGTTAAGAGATTTCACCTTATACACTTGTTAGAATGTCTCAAGATCTGATCCTTCGATATGCACTTAGATGCTGATGACAAATCTCCTCTTTTCAATACCTTCTCTGATCTAATAATCTGATATAACTTTACTCTGCTGCTCATTGCTTTATTGCTCTGCTAGATCTATGCTTCTTAAATCAAAATAACCCTTCTCATATCTCTTTTGTATGCACACACACACATACTCTAAAATTAGGGTAAGAAGCAATCTTATATACCTTACGGATCTGGAAATGAGATCTACATCAACGATCAAGATCAAAAACTTATGCCGCTTGGGCATTCCAATTTTCTGATTGGCTCTATGCCACGTATTGGATCAAATGATTTAATGCATAATTAACTCTATTGAAAACATTAAATACCCAAACAAGTCAGCTCAAAATAGTTTACCTTCAAGTTTGTGCCATTCCTGAAATGTATGACAAAACTGTCTTGCTCGGCATATGAAGACTCTGGCGCTCGACATGAACTGATCAACTTCACTCAACTTCTGTGTAACTTGGAAAATACTATCACTCGGCCTATACTAGATAGCTCGGTCACAGTGTTGGCCAACTAGCCTGCCTAGATAAATGACTAAGTTTGGGACACTAATTATTAATAAAACTTAGAAGATCAACATGAAGATGTAGATTTAGGAATACCTTTCATTTTGCCTTTCCATACATTTGATGTATGGCCTTGCTTTCCACAGTGATTGCATGTAAGCTTTCTTGGTCTTGAATTTGTATAGACATTCTTTGGATCAGTTTGATTTGATGATTCTCCATTCTCAGTAAAACCTAGACCGGTATTGTTGTTGACTCTTCGTTGTCCTTCAAGAAAATCATCCATTCTTTTTATTTCTTTCTTTAGCTTTCTTGATAATTTCATTATGACGCTGCTGAATTCTTATTTCATGTTTCAACTTTTCATTCTCATCTGTCAGTTCACCAATCACTTCTATTCTTTCAACGAGTTCAACATTTAGTCTATTTTCTTCTTGACTCATAAGAATAATCTGATTTTTAATCTCATGGTGATGCTCTGTAAGTCTTTGTATTTCAGACTCTTTTTCTTGTAGCTTTTATGTGATATTTCTTATATCATCAATAGCTAGTGTTTTTTCTTTCTCATCTTGTCTCACATTGGTCATGACATCAATCATCCTTACCATCTGCGTCTCTTGACCAATTTGCAGAGATTTAACTTGTCCAGCCAGATGTAGATTGATTTCAGTTAGGCTTGTGATGCTTTCTTCTGATGTATCTGATGTTTTTCTTGTAGTTGATCCTGAAGACTCAAATAAATCTGGTATCTCTTCCTCATGATAATATGTCTCATTATAGAAAGATGCCATATTCTTTCTTTCATCTAGCAGCTGTCTCATATTGATTCTAGCTTCTTTATACTGTTCAAAGAACATCTAAATTTCAAGCTTCTTATTCTCAATATTTTTATCAAGTTTGTACTTCTCCATTGTATGATCTTTTCTCTTAAGCCTTTAAGCTTTCCAAGAAGAGAGTTCGCTCTGATACCAATTGTTGGGATTAATGGGAAGTATGTACTGAGAGGGGAGGGGTGAATCGGTACCTCTAAAAATTCTATATCCTTTAATCAATTAACCTTTGTAATCAATTATATATCCATTCAATCTAATTTATACTATCTTGATGTGAGTTATATCAATTCATAACATTAACATACATGTGAACATTCATAGAAACATTCATGAAATTAATCTGACACATAACACAAGATATGATATCGTAGAAAACTCCTATAAGGAAGTAAAAATTGCGGTGGGGATGACACCCACAAAATCTTCACTATCTACAGATTGGAAGGGGCCGGTTAAGGCTTACAATTTGATCACTTCTGATGATCTACCTTGTTAAGATTATTGGTGGAGACCTGTTAAATTCTACTCTGTTAAGAGCTTTAGCAACACTGTTGAGTGTGCACTCGGTTAAGAGATTTGTTGTTGGACAATTAAATCCACCTTCCTTGAAAGGATTTTTACACTTTGCTCCACTTGTTAGAATGATAAAAATTTACAAATTGACCTGGTAAATGCAATCTCTTATTGTTGATATAGATCCAATTTAGTTTACATGAAAAATATTATCACCTAATTGTGATTGAATAATACCTTTTATTCTCGATATCCTCTGTTCTTGGTTCTAATAACCAAATTCACCTTTTGTTGTTCTTGTTCTTGAAACTCTCAATCTGATCCATATATGTGCTCATTGGCTTCATTCATCTTCTCCTCTCTATTCACGTCAAATAATAATGAATGATTGCATCATCTATCTATATATGGATTGACTTCATCATGTTTCAAGAAAAGCAATGTTAACTCTAAGATCAGGTTTACAACTTGTACTCCTAGTCTGTGTTTTAAATCAGTTAGACTGATTAAAGCACTTACATTGATGCTTCTTGTCCCTAAATAAATGGATTTAAAAACAAATCAATATCCTATAGATATAATACACTTTCTTTATCTAACGTGGAAGTCAGATCCACTTTTTACGGGCTGCAACTGACTTTCGGTTTCTGTCTGTCGGTTATGCTCTGACTGTCCTTCTATTTTGTTCTATCAGTTGTACTTTAACTGTCTTGTCAGTCTACATTGTATCTTGTATGTTGCATTCCTTTTTTGTATTCCACTTTATCTTTCTTTCATTGCATTTTCGGTTTACACACTAAGTTGTGTCATCGGTTCTCTTTGCACTTAGTCATCTTCGGTGATCTCTTTCTATCTGATCTTTGGTTTGATTTGTCTTATCTTTCAGTGTATGCTTACCAAAAGTGTTGTTTGCATACTAATGGAAAATTCATGTCATCAAATAGTTCCATGGTTGACAATCCTGGCTCTACTCTTGCCAAAAAAATATGCGCATGGAACAAGTAAATGCATGCCCTAGTGATGAAGGGTGCTCCCCTTAATACCACAAACACATAACAGAAACAGAGAAGCAACAAAAATTTGCAAGAACAGAAAATGGGCTTCTTATTATCTCCACAAATGTGGAATTACAAACTTTCAGAATTACAATATGCAAAGCCACATGGGCATTCCCCTTACAATATTCTATAGGACAAAGCCTCAAATTATTACCCAGATCTACTAGAACTGTCCCGAACTGCCTAAGACAACACTACGGGCCTTCTTTATATAGGCAATTTCCACTGCCCGAGAAGGTTCCAAAAATTTAGCCCTTAGGGCCGACCAAAATTAGAATTATTTTATTTTTCAATTTAGTACATCAAAGTCGGCTCAAAATAACTTTTGAAACCCGAACAAAAATTTTAAAGGAAAATTATTTTCTGCTATTTCAGGTGGGCCAACTTCCAGAGACCATAAGTCATCACCAGTTGAACCGATTGACTATTATAACCCCATTTCGGAAATGCCACGAAGCGCTCTACAACACTCAAATTAAGGAAGCTTCATTCACCCCAAGTTTCGACCTCATCCGGGGCCTCTAAAGCCTTCAAAACTGAGCTCGAAGTTTCTGTACCCTATTTTCAATACCAAAAATTTTCAATATCTTCAAAACTAGACCTGATCTAACCATGAAACTTTACTGGCAGGCTGATATGACTGAGATGAACCTCCACATGCAAAATCAGAACATTTCGAGATCGTATGACCAACTTACTAAAAATAGCAAGTTTCCATAAATAGCAGCTCTGCACAAGGTAGCCCTTATTGAAAAGAAAACAAAAATATTTTTGGGTGATGCAAGATTGCCCTTACACCCAGGATGCTCCTGCATCACCTAGTTTGTAATCCATTGAACTATATTCTCATTAAAGAAAACCTTCAAAAGGGACAACATTCTTGATAACTTCATATTTTTAAGTGCCTTCAACCTCAATCCCACAAGGGCATGAATTTTGTCAAAAAGTTAGGTGTCTTCTGTGTGTTTCCCTATTTTGTATGCATGTCTATTAAGAGAATATAAGCAACCAAATTAATCAGGTTGGACATGTTTGTTGCATTTAATGGAACAGTGTTGATACCTCTAGATGAATCTTACATTTGGTATTTGGTGGACTAGTGTCAATACATTGTAAGGTATCACATGTTGTTACTATTCTTTCTTTAAGATAAATTCAAGATTCATTACTTGAACCATGGCTCAAAATAAATTTCAAGTTTGACTAGAAGCAATTTTAGAGGATATTTTGAGCCATGTATGAAATAAGGAAAAATATTATCTTCTCCACAATTTCCTCCTAGGGTGATAGAAAGTTAACTTCAGAAATCAATAAGAACAGACCGAAGTGATATGGTCATGTATTTATGAGGACCTTAACATCAGGCATGCTTGAATGTTGCATACAAAAAAATTAGTGAAAATAAGTGGCCTGGAAACATTTAACTTGTCTCTTCTTTTACACCCATAAATTTGTAGCTATAAAATTTTTGGCTCTAGACTTGGAATCATTTTATGAGTCAAAATCTAAAAATTTCTCTTTCACTATGACATGGCTTCAGCGAGAAGCACTTAGCTTCCGAACATGGGAGGGAATTAAGAAGTAAACTGCTAAATAGATAGGGGCAGACTAACCTAAAAGTTAATAGAATTTAGGGCATGAAGCTCCTTTGGAAAATAATGTCATCTAAATGTTATGGAAAAATATGTATACCATTCTTATCTAAATCTAATACTCTTTTGTATCTAAGATTTTGCTGAAAATTTAAAATAGTACATGACAGATGTAGAGACCCAGAAAAAAATCTACCAGAAACTACTAATAGATGAAATGAGATAAAAATGAAGTTAGTTCTAAGCTCAAATTCAATATAAACAAGCCCAAATATGTTTTCTCCCTCTGAAAAGGTGGACATACTAATCTGAGTTATAAATCCACAATCCTTAAAATGATTGAATATTTTCTCACCTATTGTAAGCTCCAAGAATAGTTTGTGCCCTCCGTCGCCTCTTCTTTGGCGGGTAACATTGCTCTCTGGTGCATAACATAGTGAATATAAATCTAACTTTTTTTTTAAGTTATGCCCGTGGTCATCAGAATTACAATGACCACGAGCATTGACTCTTTTGTCATCATAATTTTCACTAACACGGGCATGGATTAAAAAAATCAATTTTTTTTTTATAATCCGAAAAAGCAAAAGAAATATAATGCCCCGTCGGAAATTAGGGTGAAATTTATTAGTGTGGATATTCATGTATTAAATGAAATTAGTAGGCAGCTAGCTCACATTGATATGAATTTGAAAGATAAGAGAAAATATGGAGTGATGTTTCCCATTGAACTCGGCAATTACAACTACAAATCTATATCTAATGTGCTTAATATGGAGCTGGAGCTAAACAAGTTGAATCTTCAATCACACACTACTAGGAAAAAATTTGATAGAAGGGGATATGCATTGGTACATTTAGTTGTTAATGAATATTTTCATCATGTACCTCATTTGGAGGATTATTGGGAAAACTGTTGTGATGAAGTTGAAGTTAGGAGGAGGCTGTGGTCTAGGTTCACATTGAACCAGATCATTTATGAATCTGACAATGAACATTACCAGAGTTCTAGAAGAAGAAGGTGAAGACGTTTTAGATCCTAAATTCAAGAAAAAGGTTCAATGGAAACCACTACCTGAAATAGATTGGGACAGAAAAGAAGAAGATAATATTCAATGTAGATCATTTAATGTGATAAGAAGGACATAGAGATGGTTAAAAAACTATCAATTTGGGAAAATATTGGCACCTGATTCTGAGGCTCTTTCAATTAGTCATTCAGATATTATTTCACAATCTCCTTCACCTCCTTATAATCCATTTATTGATATTGCAGGTACTATATGTATTAAAATTGAAGGTGTCCTAACAAATAAATCCAAGAAGATTCCCTAGAGCCAACCTCCTACTTGTGTAATCCGATCAGGGAGATTCCCTAGAGCCAACCTCCTATTCATGTGATCCGACCGAGGAAGATTCCCTAGAGCCAACCTCCTACTACACAGTGTAGTCCCCATTTCACAGTCAATTGAAGATATTGTTAGTAAGTGTCTTAGAAAATTGATTATACCAAAAAAACTAAAAACAGAGGCTATGATAAGTGTATATGAAGATAATGGGCATTGGATGGTATAAATAACCAAGCCTATTGTAGAAAAGGATGTGAAAGATGCTTCTTCCAAATAATTCACCATTGAAAGGGTTGATTTTGAAATGGCTTCATGAGTCGTTGATACAAAGCATTTAGATTTTTCCACCAAGAAGATGTTATCTAGAACCTAGAAGGATGAAAGAGATAAAGGGGTATCGAAACAAACATAGAGACATATGGCAGAATACACAAGCGCTATCCATAATCTTGGTTCACAGTCACTCTCCCAAGTTTCTCAATCATTTGAACCCAAATCACCTGTGAACCAGAGTTGCTAGATCGGATTCAAAGGGAAAAAAAAATTGCAGAGGTATTCCACGATTGGATGGAATTGATAGTGCAACAAGGCATTGATTATATCACTAATTTGGTGAGAATCCATGGAAATGCAATGACAATAAGTAAAGAATTGGATGCAAAATTCATTGCATGGGAGAAAGAAAGAACTACTTGGGCAGCAGTAGTAAGGCAAATGAATGATGTGCAAAAATACGAGATTATGAAATTCCTCGCTGAAAAACCTATAGTCAGTTTAAATGATAATGTACTTTATATCTCTTTGAATAACATAGAATGGAGAAACTCATTCATCAAATAGGGACATGAGGAATTGATTGAGCTATTAAAAGAACTAGCAAAGCTCACAAATATTATGAATAAGGACTTGAAATTCATTGATATACAATTTCTACAAGAAGATGAGAAAAAAATTAGGGAGACTGATGATGTGATCAAAACCTTCAAGGAGAAGATAAAAACTATTAAGGAAACCAAAGCTATTATGACTACCAAAGATTTATCCAGCCTCGCGAGGATTGAATCAATGCCAATCATTTTTACTGGTCATTTAGAAGCACACAAAAACAAGGTAAGCAAGGGTTAGAAAATATAAAGAAGTTTGGAAACAAAGGATCCTACACATTGTGTTTCCACATCACCAAATCATTCTCAACTTCTCGGTAGCACACCTTGAGCAGAAGAAAATATGCGGCGTACCCTCAACACAAAACCAACCGGAAAGCTCCTCGATGACATCTCAACCCTACAAGTGTGGCAAAATTCTAGCTATGTTGTTTGAGATTTTCTATTCTCTGCCCACTTTTAGTTAGTCATAGTTAGTTATGAAAACTACTGGTTCTAACTCTGGTGGAGTCTTTTTTACTCTTGTTTTTAAAAAAAGATTATTAGCCTAGAAGCTATTTATATGTTTAATTAAGACTCTAGAAAGGTCCAAATTTTAAAAACAATAAAAACTGATACATTTCTTTTTTGGGTTTTGATATATATGTGTTGTTTATGTAAATAAGGTTTTTATCTGAGAATGAAAATATATTTGTCGTTATTTTCAAATATGTGAGTTTGGAATTTGTGGAATTGGTCTCCGTTGGGATTAAATCTTTAGTTGTAGAGTTTATTTTCTTCTTTATATGATCACATGCATGTATAGATGGAATGAATGTATGAGTTTATCTAATAGTTTTCATTTGAAGTAATAAGAATTCTGTGAACTTTGTTTATTCAATTATAATATGATTGCATTCATATCATGTTGATGAATGGATGTGAAATGTCTTTCTTACTTTCTTGTAAGTATTTTTTATTATAGATCAATTCATTGAAAAATCATATAGGTAGTTGTACCTTTATATAGAGGTTGGATCATGAGTGGTTCATCTAACTGTTGGTTCAATTTGATTCTTATTCAAGAGGATAATAGAGTTTACTTTTCATCAAAATTTTAGCAATGATAAATATGTTAACCAACATTTAGCATGATTCTCTTATGGTGATTTGATTTTAATCTTGAGTCCTCTAGTTGTACCTGATCATTCGAGTATCGTGGCTTGTTATATTGTTATTCTTATGGTTATTTTGCAATTAACTTGTATGGTTAACCATGCTATGAACATTTACTTTGGGCTTAATATGAACCTCTGCTAGATGGATTTTGAGGATGAATTAGTCTCCTCTTTTTATAGTCATGGTTTCTTGTTGGCTTAGCCTCTGGTGCTTCATGGATGTTGTCTGAATCCTTCTAGGGAAATCTCATGAACATGTGATCTCCATTCTGAGTATGTGAGTGAGTTGTCTTGGAACATTTGGAAGCATTGTGAAGTCTTTCACTTGTGTATGAGCATGTGAGGATCAAGATGTACTATATTATATATCTTTATCTTAAATATGTTAATGGTTTTGTGATGCCCATTTTTATATGATGTTTCTTCCATGTTTCAAAAAAAATTTATTAAGTGCATCTTTAACCCTTTGTTCCAAGGGTTCCATGGCGGGGCATTATAGAGTACCTTACAAGAGTGCAATTTAAAGTTTGATGCATGTTATGGTTTGTACTAGATCAAACATTGCCCAAGTACTGGTAGTGTATGCAAGCAAATAACAAAACAAGAGGAATATAATCAATATTAAAAGCATTTACTATAGTACTCAATGCAACATATAAGATTAGACCAAAGAAAGTATGAAATAAACAAGTAATGAAAACCTCCAACAAAACCTAAGAAGCCTCCTTTGTTGAATGGATTTTTCCAATGGATTGGATGTGTCTCATAAACTTTGCTCAAGCTTCAATGGTTTGGAGGGATTTTGGCATTATAAGGTGACATTGGAAGATTTTGGCTCTCAAAATGACATGGTAACTTTGCAATGAATGTAGATGAAAATGAAGGAAATAAGGGTTCAATTTATAGGAAAATGGATGGATAAATAAAGGGTCAAGATGCAAACTTCAGGAAGGGTGGAGATGCATTTGAGGGAGAGCACATTAATTGTTCTTTCTCAAATGCCTCCAATTGTGATAAGTTTCACAATGAGAGAGGTTTGGAAGAATGGGGGAATGTGACCATTTTGGGAGATGTGAGAGGGGACAAAGATGTAAGAGATAGATGGAGTGTGTAAGAGGGATGCAAGATCATTTAAGGAAGACTTAAATGCATATGGTTGAGGATTTGAGAGATGTGACATGAAGGTTGACTTGGGAGAGGGTTACGATTTCTTAATCCTTGGATTATGATTGTGAAAATGTTTAGGGAGTGTTTAGGCTTGGATTAGAGGACCAATGGGGGGATTAGGAGGATGTGATGGGAGGAGAGAGAATGAGTGGAGGGGTTAAGTAGTTAATCAAGGTTAATTAGCTAATTGTGAAAGGTTAGCATGTGTGAAGGGGTTGGGTGGAGTTGGAATCTTAGGTCAAGTGATTGGGTTAGGTTAGGTTAGGGGTTAAAGTTAGGATCCATGTGCTCAAATTGATTAAATAGGATTTATTTAATCACAAGTGAGATAAAGAGGGATTTATGAACTAATTTAAATAGATAAAGATATTTATTTAAATTAACAGAGGAATGGGATTTAATTAATTAAATGGTTGTGGGTTGCCATTAGATTAATTGGACTATAGCTAATTAATTAAATTAATTAAACTAGGAGATTAACATAAATTAATTAAATAATATATAATTATTTAATTAAAATGCTTAGAAGAGAGATAAATTTGATTAAGTTTTGTTTAATCATTTTTAGGTGTCTATATTTTTTCCCTCTTCGACATAGGGTTAATATAACACTATTTCAAAGATGTTTAAAATAATAGATGACACAAATAAATAATGGACAACAGAGTTGCCCCAGGGTGGTGAGGAGAAGTGAATTAGACTAGGTGATGCCCCCTCGAGAGGGCGGTAGGGAGGAAATATTGAGGCCTTGGCAGCGTCTCAAAAATAAAAATGGGAGGTGACGAAGGAGGAGGAGAAGAGGGGGGACCTAAAAAAGGGAATTGGGGAGAGGAAAAGGAAAATCAGGGGCCAAGGAGAAGGTGGGGCTAGATGGGGGNGTGGAAAAGAAGGGTCAGGGTGGGCTATATAAGGCTCAGAGGGCAAAGAAATGATTTTATTGCGCATATTTGAGCTTATAGATTGCTTTGTGATTTTGAGCTCTGATATTGCATAGGAAGATGGCAGAGAGGGGATGAATGAGGCACCGGGAAGATATTGTGAGGAGTGTACAACAACACCGAGCATCAGACAAACAGGTAGGCTTGAGAAACTATATTTTTCATTTTTGCATGTAGTGTTTTTTGCTAGTTTTAGAGTTTTAGGGCGCGATCCTGCAGGGGATTCATCGGTGGGATCGTCGTTGGGTCTAGCAAGATTGCGATCCTGCATAAAATGTGTGGGTCAGGGTTGGGGTGGGTTCGATTAGTAATGATTTACGGGATCGTGAATCATGGGTGGGGGAAAAACAACTTGCGGGACTGTGATCCCACAATAAGTTTTTGCAGGATTGCGGACCCAGAGCAAAATGGGTTGGAGGAGGGGAAATTATGCAGTCTCACAAGGGAACATGTGGGGTAGGGGAGATGGCTATATGGGAATGTGTTCCCATGAGGTTAGTTTAAGAAACTTGGTTTAAGCGATCCCGCGATGGTGGGAATGCTAGGAGAAGATTTTTGGCAGGAATGTGGGGAGATGATAGGTTTGGTAGGAATGTGGGAACGAGTTAGAAATTAAATGAAAGAAAGAAGATAGGGAAAGGGAGTGGAAGGGGTGGGGTTCTTTAAGTGAACAGGTATGTGTTACCATAAGAAGACTAACATGACTAAATTTGGTTGGTTGCAGTGGTTCGTGGATCGGTTGATATCTCAGGAGAGACAAGCTATAATTCTACGAGTGACAGAGCAGTTCACACTGATAGACTAGGCATGGGTGGATGTGATAAAACTTTGATATAATTCATGTATGTCACATAGGCATACCTACATGGCGATGGTGACAATTCTATGTGAGTGGTGGTGATCGGAGATGGTGACGTTCCATCTCCCGATAAGGGAGATGACCATAACACTAGAGGATGTGTACCAGATTTTTTGGTCACCAGTCTGACGAACAGAGGTGATTGATGGGGACACCACCAAGAAATAAATATTGACAACACTAGTGGGGCCAGGTGTCGCACTATATTTATGACATAAAAAATTGGCTTTGCACCGCCATATAGATGCATATCCAGTGAGGCGAGTGTATTTTTACGTATGCAGATTAGTTTCAAGGTACATTGCCCCTGACACAGGAGGGACTAGTGTGACCCTAGCACTAATTCCTATGATTTTTATGAACATTGATGTAGGTATACCCACGGAATGGGTCACCTTGATGCTGGTGGAGGCTTACAAGGACTTAGACCAAATTGTATATCATGGTGTGTTAGGACACAAGAGGAGTATAGGCTTCTCCACCTTACTCTAGGTATATGGCTGGGAGCACATTGTTGTGCTCAGGCCGATAGGTAGGACAAGGAAACAAGCAAATTATCCCATGGTATACAGCTGGGGGAGTCATTGACATACCACAATGTGGATAAAATGGATTACTAGAGGGAGGCCATAGATGACATCACCTGGAGGCCATACACTCGGCTAGGACCTTGGGAAGAGGATCAAATGCATCTATCACATGTGACGACTCCCACCTTCTTGAATAGGTGATGAAACTATATTATTGAGCAGTATTGGCTAGACAGAGTGGCTCGGCAGTTTGGTTTCACACAGGGAGTCTTGAATGCGGAGAGGTGGTACCTGAGGATCACCAGGGAGAGGAGGTTAGAGTTTGGACAACCCTTGGATAGAAAATGACTCCTTGTAGCATGGAGAGCTATTCAGTCCATGCAGTGGGATTGGCAGGGAGGGTCGACAGATGGAGGAAACACTCAAGAGTATCGGGCCTAGTTTTTGGAGGCCACGAGCGATGGGGAGGATAGGTTTACCTCTAGAGGTAGAAACTGTTAGGAGAGCCACAACCTTGGCTACAATAGGGAGGAGAGGGAGGGTGGCCGCCAAACAGAGGGATGGGTTGAAAGAAGGGCCAGGGAGGGGGCCACCAGTATTGGTCCCGTAGAGATGAGTCTGGAGGGGAGAAGGGAGAGGAGATGGAGAGGAGGGATATTAGGCAGTGTAGGGAGATCAGGTGATGCAGGGAGATCAGGCGGTGGGAGGGATGGGGGAGGATATGGATGTGGATGGAGGGAGACAAGACTTAGAGCCACAGTCATATGTATAGGTACCATCAGGACCCTTAGGTAAAGGGGCATTGGATAAAGGGGGATCTTCCTCTAGTGGGATGCGGGATACATTCGTAGAGAAGTTTAGAACATTTTAGTTGATGCATGTAGCGACTAGCCACCAACTAAGAGACACCTAGGAGAGAGGGACATATTGTGGCAGTAGAGGGATATTGTAACCCGAGAGTGAAATCAGGCTATGGAACATGCGGTAAGGGTGAGGACACAAGTAACAGAGCTCACACAACACTTGGGAGAGGTGAGAGGGGAGGTGGATAATGCACAGGTAATAGGGCTGAGGGCATAGGTGATGAAGCTCACACAGTAGCCGGGAGAGGCGAGAGGGGAGGTGGAAAGTGCACAAGAACAGATAGATTAGATGATGACAAAGGGAATTGTCGTGCTAGAGGAGANAGCTACATATCTCTAGGAGAGAGATGTATACATTGATGAGAGGGACAGGCTATAGAGGGAGAGGGATGAGTTGTTGCTAGATGTGGGGGGGTTTAGGGTTGGCATTGGTAGGGGGAGGAGGAGGGACAATGTGGCTGAGTAGAGAGATAGTAGAGATGAGAGAGTGGGTGGGTTAGTATCAAGACATGTACCATGTAGTTGTTCCCCAGGATAGACAAGATTCATACAGGTTAGAAGGGGGATTTGTGAGGTCAGGCGACCATATGGAGGGAGTAGGCAGGTGGGAGGAGCATCACACAACACACAAGTTTAGGGACATAGCCACCAGTTAGGGCATAGTTAGAGTCATAGACAGTCGACTGGTGGTTCATTGTAGATGTAGAATGCAGAGAGCTCAGATACGGGGGCCTCAAGAGAGAGGTAGGATATAGGGACAAGTACCTAAGGGACCATTCCAGTCATAGGACTAAGATCACCAGGTATAGGTTGAGGGGTTCTGGTGTTTTCTGAGCAGACCGAGACAGGTGTGAGGATGACAGTGGGTGCCACATAGGTACCTAAAGGGAAGACAAACCCGCATGATACCACCATGTAGGATACTAACAGACAACCTCTAGTAGGGCAGTGATATGTTGCATGGTGCAGTGATACTCTTTTTGGGGCATATAGCCCAGTTTTGTACTCTTATTTTAGACATTCATGTTGTGATGGTGGACATTTTGGGACTCTTATTCTTTCATGACATTGTGGATGTTGGTATATGTGGGACTCTTGTATGGATATATGATGCAGAGTGATGGTGACCTCCATGTGTCATGTGATTTTTTCTCTTTTGTGTTTTATCGTATGCATATATGATGTAAATGCTTTATGATGGACTGACATGAGGGTGATGCAGGATCAATGTTTTTATATGATATGATGACATAATTTCTTTGTGGGATGGATGCTTTGTATGATGTGTTTTGTAAGATTTATGAGTTGTGTGATGTGAGTTCTAATGTGTGTAGATGAGAGATGGATTAACTTTAATTTTTTATGTATGTATATATATGATGAATGCATGTGATGATGATTTTATGATGCTATTTAATGGTGTTGATTTACACATGCTGGTGTAATTGATATGATAATGCATTTTATATGCTTAGTTTAAATGAAATGAATGCAATTTTATCATGAATGCAATAATGGATGAAACAAAATGCAACTTAAATGTAATGAAATGTAACCTAAAGAATGAATTGGATGCAATCTAATTAATGCAATCTAAATTAAAATAAATACAACCTAAGATGTAAATGAATGTCATCTAATTAATGAAATGAATTCAATCTAAATGTGATAAGATGCAATTTAATTAATGCAGTCTAAATTAAAATAAATTCAATCTAAGATGTAAATGAATGTCATCTAATTAATGAAATGAATGCAATCCAAATGTGATAAGATGCAATTTAAGATGTAAATGAATGCAAATGTAGTTAATGCAAGCCTAAAATGAATGCAAACTAAATGTGATGAAATGTAATCTAAGAGGTAAATGAATGAAATTGTAATTAATGCAAGTCTAAAATGAATGCAAAAGGAGGGATGAAGCTATATAATGACATGAATGCAGGTTAATGCAACTAAAAATAAATGCAAGTGGGATGGGGACATACAACATACCACAGTCCTAGTATATACCCATCATCAGGATCGAACTAGGATAGGGGTTGGGTTGGAACACTTGCACAATCAAAATTCATGGTCATAGGTATGGTAGGTGATGGGCGGGGTGAGTCAAGTTTGCATATAGGTTAGGTTGTAGGTGTCCTTGGGATCAAAGTGATTTAGGGGGATGTGGTTTGGTCTAGTTTGGTCATGGATTGATTGCTGAGGATTTGGATGGGTTTGTTTTAGGATATTGATAGGATTTTGTTGGGGATAAGAGGGTTTCCTTGAATATTGAGAGGGGTATTATAGAATGAAATACCACCATGTAGTTTTGAGCACTTATTTTGATATAGCAATGCTACAGACCTGCCAGGGTTACTAGGAACACAAGGCCTTGTCACAATTATTGCATGGGACTGACACCATGCATGCAATGGTTTCCCCAGTATCACACATGAGTCCTAAGAGATTCAAGGCAAAAATAATGTTGGGTAACCCATAGACAAGTGATATTTCCCATGTGCACAATGTAACCATGAAAGGAATATTACATGCATGCAAGGGTCATATCCGACTGACTTGTAGGCAGAAAAAGTTATCACAACCTTGTCCCAGGTGCATCCATTCACAACATACTATGATATAAAGGATCTTGGAAACTTTGAGGAGGAGGGATACCTAGAGTTGGTGTCTTTTTGCAACAGGTGAGTGAATGGATGACACTTATCCGCAAGTTAAGAGATGAAGCAGCATACAGATTGAAAATCTCCTTGTAAACTATGTAGTTCCAAAGTGTTATGGGCGGAGGTATTTCCATGATAGCCTTGAATTTCTTTGGATCTATCTCTATGCCTCTTCTTGACATAATGAATCCTAAGAGCTTTCCTGATGTGACCCCAAAAAGACACTTCTTGGGATTGAGCATTAAGTCATAGTGACTGAGCCAATCAAATACACAATCTAGTACATTTAGGTTGTCTTCTCTTTTATTGGCTTGGATAGGATGTCATCCACATAGTCTTCAAGAATTTTGTGGATCATGTCGTGAAAGATAATAGCCCTGGCCCTCTGATAAGTTGCCCCTACATTATTTAAGCCAAATTACATCATATTGTACCAGAAGGTGCCCTAGGGGGTTGTAAATGATCTCTTATGTTGATCTTCTTCTTCTATACAAATATGATTGTATCTAGAAAAACCATCCATGAGAGAAAACATCTCATGTCCAATGGTGAGGTCCACTATCATGTCGATATTTGGTAGGGGGAATCATCCTTTGGGCATGATTTATTAAGATCCTAAAAGTCTATGCATATCTTGATTGATTTGTTTAGCTTGGATACGTGCACTATGTTGGAGATCCACTCAGAATAGTCGATGACGTAGATGATCTTATCTTGGAAGATCTTCTCTAATTCTGCCTTGACTAATAATGCTACTTTTGGATGCATCTTTCAGAGCTTCTATTTTAGTGGTTTGATATTCAGATCCATTTCCAGATGGTGTACTACTAAACCAAGGTCTAATATAGGCATGTGAGAATAGGACCATGTGAATTAGTCTATAGACTCCTGAAGGAGAGTAGTGAGGGATAGTTCTTCACCTTTTGATAATGATGTTGCGATGTAAGTAATTTTGGGATTATCCTATGTACCCAGGTTGATAGGCTTTGTTTCTTCTATGAGAATAGACGAATGCTCGGGCCTTTAATCATGGATGAGAGGAAGAGGAGGATATTCATCCTCTAGCACCTTAGAGAGGTTTTCACTAGCAGATATACCCTTTGTTTTTACTTATTCATGATCAGATAGCGCCCCAGAGTGGTTTTCGCCAAGAGATCCATTTTTTTATTTTTCCTTTTTATTTTCACTTTTGCGGCTGAAGACCTCCTCTTCCCCAAAGTATGCTTTGGGATCTATTTTTTAGATGTGTGGTGAATCATGCCCCCATTTGGTTTGTTGTTTGATTTCCCCCATGAATCTAAGGTTCACATCCTCACTTTGGAATTCATCGATGTGTATGACGCTTGGTTGGTCCCAATCTATGAGTTTGAGGTGGAAAAAGGGAAGGTCAATGAAGTTGATGGAAAGTTGGTAGAGGAAAGAGTTGCCCAGGAAGGTTTCTTCATCAAGGACATTGTCGTAGGCTCTCACAATTTTCTCTTCTAGGATGTTTTCAACTTCGGCAATTTCACCAAAGGTATTACGATACGTGTAGTTGTTTTCATTGGTGCCCCCAGTCATGTCAAGGCCAAAACCTAGTTCTTGACTTCTTGGAAAATGGGGAGGCTCAATGGGAGCCTTCATTCCACTCTCTTCATGACCTAAGATGCCTCCTTGGTAATTCCAATTTTCTGTTGCTAGCTTGTGGGAGTGTGGGTATTTGTTTTTGAAATATCCAAGGAGCTTTTCATCAGGGGCCTGAGGATCCCGATATAACCACCTCTTGATGTCAGGTTTTATTTCCTTTCTATTTAGGATGCCATGAGACATGAATGTAGACGAACCTAATTTTCTTGGTTGTGACTCACTTTCTTGGGGTGATTTTGAATGAGATGAGCGTCCTTGTGTGTTTGGATCCATAGGCATGGCCCCAACTATGAACACGTCTAATATGCTATATTCACTACAAACTATGTTGTTGATCTTGATAGTGGAGAGAGTGGATGAGAGGATAGTTTATGGATCAATGTAGGATCTGAAATAACTGGAAATGGAAGTACTAATGTCAATTCTAAGACAATGAGTTGAATGTGGGAAGGAAGCTTCCAATGCATGATAGTATGCGAAGGGCTGGGGATTTGCACATATGGTGATTTTAGTGCCATTGTGTGGGAATTTGATGCACTAATGGAAGGTGGAGGGAACGACCTTCATAGAGTGAATCCACAGGAGTCCAAGGAGGATATTGAAGGGGAGGTCAAGATCAATAATGTGGCAGACTGTGTTTTGCATTGATGGGCCCAACTGGATGGGCAGTGAGATGGTACCTTCAAACATGCATGATTGATGGGCCCAATCTTTTAATGAATTTCAAAGTGCATAAATTAAGGGCCTAACCATTATCTATCATCACTCTTTTGAGGGAAAAAATTTTAACCATGACGATGATGCAAAGAGGGAGGTTGTGGTTAGGTTTCATGGATGACATGTTTGTTGGTTTGAAGGAGATCCCACAAGATGTGGATATGTGGCCAACAAGGTTTTGGAATTGGGTAGGGTCAATGTTGTTGGGGACATGTGATTCTTGTAGAGCTTTATTAAGGATTTCTTGGTGGATGGGAAAAGTGTGGAGGAGCTCTAGGATGGAGATATGGGCAGGGGTATTCCCTAGGTGTTCCAATAGATTTTAATATGTTATAGCAGATGGAGCAATATTGGCACGTATCATAGATATTCTTCCTTGGCGAGTGGTGACTACGCACTGGCTATTTGCGCCCTTGACATGAATTACATTGACCGAGAGTTCTACTTGGGATATGCAACTGATGAGTTGGTCATAGTTGATGTATGCATCTGTACAATATTTTTTATCGAAATGATCTCCTTACTTTCCCTTCCCTTGGTCGAAGGGTTGAGCAGGATTGGCGGGTCCTTTACCGGAGTTGTATTTAGGAAACACATTTTGATAGATTTGTAGGCCAGTATGTGGCGATGGTTGGGTGAGGGAATCTACTATGATCTCTTCATAGTTAATGAGGTCTTGGTTGTAATGCTTCACCTTCATGCACTTGATGGTAGTGTGTCCTTTAACACGATGGTAGTCACAACATTCATTGTCTTTGTACCACGCAGGTTTTGGTGTTGATTCATCAAATGGTTGTGTTTGTGGGTATACAATAAGATTAGCCTTAGCCATTCTATGTAAGATGACATTTATGGCTTCACCTAAAGGTGTGAATACGTGTTTTTATGTATTCTAGGCTTGTGGTTTTGTTTGTCCATGCGGGAGCAATATGACATTGTTTTGGATCACAGGAGTTTGGTAGCTTGGCTGATAATTTGTCCCAGGAGGAAGATATGTTGGTGCAGCATGTTGGAATTCATTTTGCTGATATGTGGGTTGCTGATATGCATACATGCGAGCTATTGGACCAGCTACAATGATCTGGATGTGTTTGGTATACGTGAAATTGTCAGCCACAACACTCTTGTTCTTGTACCAATAACGAGATTGATCATTGTTGGGTCTATCGTGATGACTCTCTTTGTACAACTTGATGGTTTCATCATCGATGAGACATTTTTTGATGTCCATTCCTTTTCCTCAAATTTCTTGGTATGTTTGTAGACAGTTCATGCAGATATGGTGTACCAGTTTGGGATGAAGATGTTCGATAAATGTCTTTATCAAATGTTTCTCAGGAGGTTGGTATGAAAAATCTTGTGGTGAGGCCTTGCTGCCTTTGTAGGTAGTCTTCCAGGTTTTTGCCTCTTTTTTTCTTGTATTTGCACAAGTCTAGGAGAGATAATTCATTTTCAACGTGATGCGTGTACTGGGATACAAACTTTTCAGACATTTTTGTGAATGTTGTGATCGTATCGTCGGGGATTTTGTAGAATCACTCAAGAGTTGTCCCACCCATGCATTTTGGGAAGAGGCGCATGAGAAAGTTATCGTTGTATACCACCTCTTGGCATGCCATGTAAAATTATTTAACATGGCTGATGAGATATCCCTTCCCCCTTGATTTGTCAAATTTGGGAGTCTCAAAATGTTTGGGGAAGGGTATGGTTGTGATGGATCGATCAAAGGGATAGGGACACACCTCCTCAAATTTGAAGGTCTTGGCTTCGGTCCCTGCTCATAGCTCCTTAAGAGTGTTCTTAATTTCTTCCCATTCTTGGTTGACAGTGGTGAAGTAGGTGCCCCTACTATATGGGAACTGGGTACCTGATACAGGTCAAACACAGCTGGTGAGTATGAAGGATTCTATGGGGGATATTAAGGTGTGTGATAAGGGTATTGGTTGACGACATAGGTGGATTGTAAAGCCGGAAAATATGGTTGGATGAGCTATTGTTGGGGTTTGATGGTAAATACTGCTACAGTTGTAATGGTTTTTTATAAAAGGGTTGCACTTGTTGGGGGATTGGATACGTTGGGTGAGCCCAGGTCAGATCTACATAAGATGGTTGAATGGAAATATTGTTGTGCATGGGATATGTGATCTGTGGGTGAATTACCCCAGTCAAAGGAGTGAGGTAGTTGATACAAGAGGGGATTCTTGGTTGTTGAGGAGGTGGGGTGATTTTTGATGTTGCGGATGGAGGCATGACCAAATAATTGGTGTAGGTGGGTTGTTGTTGGATGGGTTGCACAATGGGCTGCGTGGTGATGAAGGTGTTGACGAACGATTGTTTCACTTTCGAAAGTGGAAAGATTTGTGTTATTGGAATGTGATGGTATCCCAAGTGATTGCAGGGAAGCCTAATAATAACTCTAAGTGGATGAGGAGGTGGCTTGCATCATTTGGCCAACTTGGGAGGCTTGCTACGAAAGTATTGGATTGGGTTGTGTTTGAGCAAGAGGTACTGGGACATTCTATGAGGGTATAGCTAGTTGAGCATGAAATTTGGGATCTTTTGGAAGCAAGGGTTGGTTAAAGGTTCCCATGGGAGGCATGCCCATATTGAATTGTGGTTGTTTCTAGTGTGATGTAGGTATGATGGGTGGCAGGGATGTTGCTATTAAGTTGTTTTTAGTTTGCGTGACTTTTGGTTATGAGATGATTGGCTGGGTGTTGATGGGTTGAGAAACAATTGATTATGTGTTGATTGGTTGAGATCCATCCATAGGTTTTGAAACTTGAGAAGAAATGGGTTCAATGGGTTGTGAAGGTTGGATAGGTTGTGACAGCAGAGGTGAAAAAATATTAGAGGTTGGTGGCCCAATGATGGAGAATGGAGTTGGTTGTGCCATGGTGTGTACTATGGGTTGAGTGGCGATGGGTTGGAGAAAATGAGGTATGAGAGATGCAACTGGGGATATCCTTTGAAGTGGGTCAAGGATTTATTCTACCATGGGATGAAAAAGTTCACCTGGAATGGTTATAGGTCATGGGATTCATGGTGTTAGAAGTCCAGGAGGTACTTGGATTCCTTCATGCTAAAAGTTGGCCAAGATGGTGTGGCTTTTGTGTCCTATAATGGCACTGGCCATGTGCGCATGTCCAGGATGACTCATGAATGCTTCCATGGAACTTATGGTGGGAGTCTCATTTGGGTCAACCCATACATGTTCATTTGGTGCTTGGTTCTGAGGATCAAAAGCCACCATGGTGTTGTTAGGGTTCACTGTCATATTGGATGAGCTAGTGGCGAGATTGGTTTCCATGTCCATCCTCTTCTTGGATTGAGTTTTAGGTGGCATGAAATGGATGTCCTAAAGAGATGCAAGATGCTAAGTGAGGTGTAATATTCCTAGGTGGGTAAATATTCTGGTGCAATGATTTTGGGATTTTGATGTTTTGGACGATGATGCTAAAATGATGGGGTGCCTTAAGGACCTAAGGATGACTTGGTGTAAAAAAAGGATTATGAGTTTCCTTTCCCTAATGCAAGCTTAAATGGATGTGATTGTGTCAACCTAAGACAAACTTGTGGTATTTGGAGGACAAGATTCTCTGTCAATATAAACCAACCTTTTGATCAAGGTGATGAGGCCAAAAAGACAAGCTGGGCTACCCTAAACAATTCTTATTCAAGGGAGATTAATGATGGGTTTTTGATAAGATATGGGTACTATGCAACTCAAAAGGATATAACACAAAGTGAAGGGTATGTTTTTGGTTTTTTTTATTTATTTTTGGATGATGCCAGGATAAGGTTTGGATGATGATAGGATGATATTTGGATTAATTGGATTTTGCTAGATTGATTGGGTGATGCACTCCTAAGGATAGGGACTATAATGATGGTCCTAAGATGCAAGCTAAATGAATAATAAGAGGAAAAAAGATGGGGATGTTGCAATATGTCAGCTAGTCATATTGCTCAAAGTTGACAAAGGCGCAGTTCAAATGATATTTGGCCATGCAACTTGAAAGCTTGTTATTGTATATGACTTTGTCATATTCCTCATGTGTGTGAATCTCTTGCTTGACGAAATCAACAATGTGTTGGTATTTCTTGGCTTCTCAATTGGAAGCTTTCTATTCTTTGTATGTGAGGGGTAGTTGGGCCTTAACTTTCTTGTGTTTCCCCGAAATGGTCATGTGCATAGGTTTGATAATGATAAAAAAAATTGAATCTCTTGGGACTAGGAAATGACTACGGTAAGTTTACCTTAGTTTCCTTTGGACAATGATTGTGCTTTTGTGATAAGTGAGCAAGCAATCTTGCAAGGGACAAAGTAACCTTGCAAGAATAACACAGATTTGATCTCATTGGAAAAAGACATTGACCTTTCAAGTGTGTATGTTCTAAAAGTGTTTTCATAGGTTTTGTAACATCGATGACACACACAAGACAATTCTATCTTATGTAATTGTTTCAACTTAAAAAATACATACTCACAAACATAGGCACACACACGAGAGCTAATCAAAATGTGACCATCACCAAGCACACAATGGCTCCAGTCATGATGTCATATTATCTTACTCCAAATGCTCAAGGTGGCACGAATGTGCAACTAATCTTGGGGAGGTTACTATCCTCCTTGCACAAAGATTATCAAGTTTTCAAGGGTGAAATAGGTAGGTTTCTAGTTTAAATGGCTTTTAGTAAGATTTTGTGGCATCCCCCAATCCGTTTGTACGTGCGTGACTCACTTAAGAGACTATTTAACCATGTCGATATTCTAGGGATACTTCACCTAGTATGAACTACCATCAACACACATCCCCTGAGCTTGGTGGGATATAAGACAAGCCTTTATTTAGTGTCTTATTTATATACCAACCGAAGGGATTACCAGTTTGAGGTTGTCCTCTAAAGGGGAAATACATCCTCTTGACATACCTCTCTAGAAGTATAATAAGAAAATTAACCTTTCTCATCACCCAAGATCTGTGAAGGTGAGGGGAGAGGATAAAAATATAAGCTACTTATTGTACATCACTTACTTTAACAAGGTTTTGTAATGAAATGAAAATAGCTCTAAGGAAGTGTTGAAAAACACTCCTTCAAACACACCAAACACTCATTATTTCCAAATTGACAATTAGTTACCTAAGTGGTTTCTATATATGACATCAAACACTCATGATTAACATGCAAGGTTCTTTTTCTTTGGAAAGTAATGCTTTTGGAAAAATTGCTTTGTTCTTTTACTTTAAACATTCAAGATTGTATGATTGCATTGTTCATTTTACCTTAAGAATTCAAGAGTGATGGCTTGATTTTAAACCCAAATTGAAATGTTTGATTTGAGGGTTCTTTTTAGCCTTTGTTTATTTTGGTGCACCAAAATAAATGTGGATTCATTTTATGCACTAAAGTAAGATGATTGAGTTCTTGTTCTTTTTAAATTTTTAAAATTTTAAACGACAGCCCTGTCATTCGTACATGCAATCCTGCCAACCTACATAAAATAGAGAAGTAAAATAAGAAAACAATGATCCCACAAGGTCAAAAGGTGATCCTGCCATGTCAAACAATGATCCTGTCGAGTCAAACATCGATCTCGTGGGTGTTTGACTTTGGAAAAAAACAAAAACAAATATGTGCATAATAAATGCCTTACAACTTACAAACTGTCAGTTGACGTTCCCGCGTAGTCAAACTGTGTTCCCACCAAACTGATGGAATTAAAGAAATAAGGCAGAAATAGAAGGAATTTTTCTCTCAGCCTATCAGACAGGAATAGTCTGTGGGATCGTGATCCCACCAACCTTGCACATGTTCACACCAAAGGTCCCCACGATCCCACGAGGTTTAAAATTTGATGTTGTGTTAAAAATGAGAGAATTCACGGGAACACAACCACCTACTCTTCCTCCTCCAACCTGTAAACACCAAAAATCTTGCAAAAAAAGCCACTCAAAATAATAAAACATTAGTTTTTTGGTTAGTAATCTTGCAAGTAAAAAAAATAGGGAAAATGACCTGTGAAGAGGGTCCCACTGGGCATGCCAAAATGTATGCAAGTAAATAACAATAGCAAGAGGAATACAATCAATATTAAATACATTCACTATACTACTCAATGCAATATATAATATTAGACCAAAGAAAACATGAAATAAAGAAGTAATACAAACCTCCTACAAAACCCAATAAGCCCCCTTTGTTAGATGGATTTGTCCAATGGATTGGATGTGTGGTCATAAAATTTTCTCAAGCTTTAATGGTTTGGCGGGATTTTGATATTATAAGGTGATGTTGGAAGATTTTGGCTCTCAAAATGACATGGTAACTTTGCAATGAAGGTGGATGAAAATGAAGGAAATGAGGGTTCAGTTTATAGGCAAATGGAGGGATAAATGGAGGGTCAAGATGCAAAATTTAAGAAGGGTGGAGATGAATTTTAGGGAGAGAATATGGATTATTCTTTCTCAAATGTCTCCCACGGTGAGAAGTGTCGCAATGAGAGAGGTTTGGAAGAATGAGGGAATGTGACCATTTTGGGAGATGTAAGAGGGGACAAAGATGTAAGAGATGGATGGAGTGTGTAAGAGGGATGCAAGAGCATTTAAGGAAGAATTAAATGCACATGGTTGGGGATTTGAGAGATGTGACATGAAGGTTGACAATTTTAGAGTTTATAGGCATCGTGGCCCCTAACATTTAAATTATGGTGTAGGTAACCCCTTTTCTCTTGCAAGGTATTTGATAAATGGGAGAATTTTAGTAAAATGGTGTCTTAACCTTGCAATTACATAAGGTTTATAAATTAAGCTTACATTTGAACATAGACCGATCCAAAAAAATTACTAAAGTTAGAGATTGGCTAAATAAGCATGATAATATTTTTTTGTTGCAAGATCATGTCTAGTTTTGAAGATATTAACATTTCTATTTTTAAATTTGCAAACAAAAGTTTCAAAGTCAATTTGAAGGTCTTAGAGGCTCTGAAGTGGCCTAAAAGTGGTTCTAACCAACATAGTAGGTTATGGATTGATAAAGAACTTCATGAGCCTTTTAGCACTTCAAACGGTTCATGATAAAAATTTAGATCAAAGGTTATGGTCTTTGAAATTTGGGTCTCCTAAAATAGAAAATAAAAATGTGTTGGATACATAAATGAGTTGTAAAAGGGATTCATATGTGTTGGTGTGCGTCTTGATCCATCCTAGGGCATCCTTGATCGGAGATAAGATGGGTGCCATTTTTTGCTTGGTTTTATCCAATGGCTTTGTAATATCATTTAATAGTTTCATGATAGTTTCATGCATTGTATCTCCTATAAATTAGGTGCATGAGATGAAGGTTGTATGTAATAGCCTTATAGGTCTTGAGTTACCTCAAGATATTTGGTTAGTGATACTCATGTGAGAAGCTTTCTTGAAAAGTATATTGTATTTTATTGTTGAGTTCTGAATTATATATAGGGCAACTTTTGGAGTGCAAGTTTTTTCTCACAAAAGAGTTTTTCCCATGTAAATCATTGTGTAGTAGTATATATGTTTTTTTTGCTTGATAATGCAATGGTTTGCATCTTGTTTATATTTATTTTTGTAACTTTTTTAGAGATATGAAAAAGTTCTCCATAACCCTCCTCTAAAGGTTATTGTAAGAAGTTTTTTAGCTACACTAACTTCCTTTAAATTTCCTCATCATTATTCATCTCATCATGTCCTCATCACATGGTTAGGACATATCATCACTTTCTTCATATCTCACCCATTTCATAATAGTTACTTTTATTTTTTTTGAAACAATGCTACTTCAAACATTATGTCAAAGAGGGGCAACTATAGACACCTAAAATATTCATTTCATTTATATCTCCTAATTCATCTAATCATCATCCATGTCACACATGATACCTCCTTATCACCTAACACCTAAAAAAAACAATTAAACAATTCCTAGATTATTTAAATAAAGCCATTCATCAATTTATCCCTCTTCATTCTCTTCAATTAAATAATTTATTTATTTAGTTAAATTTATGAATCATTCTTTTTATCTACGTTAACTATATATTTTTTATATTATTTAATTAATTCATTTATTTCCCCTCATCCACATTGGTTAAATAATTTGGAATTATTTAATTAGTTTCATCATCTTTTTCTAGTTCACAATAATCAAATAATCTTAATTATTTAACTAGCTAATATTCCTCCAAATAGTTAAATAAATAAATTTAAAGATTTTTTGAAATATGTTTTCTCTAAAAATAAATAAAATTTTTATTTATTTATTTTTCATTATGAACTTGAATTAAGTAATTTGTAATTATTTACTTCTATTAGTAAATCCTCATGCGCCTTTAACACATTAGTAGTCACACCCAATCTCAACTGATCCATTTATGAATTTCACTAGACTTGTCCATGTAAGCAGTTGACTAATGTGTGCACTCAATCAACTCTTGAATTTAGCCCCTCACAAGGATGCATGTCATATGCACATTCATATAGTCTTCTCAATCATTCTGATCTATTGATTCTTGTAATGAATTTCAATCATTAATCAACCTAGTGTAGAACACAATTCTACTATTGGGGGGGGGGTTGAATCAGTAGAAGATAGATTTTCAGATCCTTAAAAACTTTTATAAATTGGTATGCATGAAATTAGATTTGAAAAGATAACAATCACACATTAAAATTGTTAGAATGATTTATAATAACTGAAAGGGGGGGTGAATCATTTATCCTAGGTCCAGATGTACCAATTGAAATTTAAAACACTTCAACCAACTCAGATCCACTCAGTAATCCACTCGGTCTCTATAGCATATAATCAATAATATAAACTTGTAGTTTATTGTCCTAATGTAATCAACTTGCAGAATACAAAACTCGTAATAGTACAACACATCAAATAAAATTCACACAAGTATGACACTAGGATTTAACATGGAAACCCAATATGGGAAAAACCACCAGTAACATGCTACCAATTTTTCACTCTTCTGAAGTGAGCTCTGTGAAAAGCCAACCCGGTTAAAGGTTACAATACACATTGTTAAATGTGACCCAGTTAAAGGATTTAATAACCCTATTAAATGTGAACCTTTTTAGAGGGCTTAGATCATTCCATTAGAATGTCACCTTGATTAAAGGATTTAACAATATGATTGTTAGTTCAACCTTATTTAAAAGGATTTTGCAACTGATATAATGGTTAGAAAGCAAAAACAAATTGTGATCTAAAACATACAACTCACTTTACAAATACAAATCCAATTATAGCTCAACTGCTAATTCACTAACTGGCCTTCATTGCCATCTCTATCACTTATATCTGCTTAGAAATCCTTCAAGAAACCACCACTGTGTAGTCATGTGTTGCTCTCTTCAGCCTTCTCTTCTTCTCCAATCAACTAAATTAACCACACACTCACTTACATAACCTGCAATTAGGTTATTCTTATACCTCTTTGATCAGGTAGCTTGATCTTTTGCCGCTTAATCATCACCGTAGATCTTAGGGTTTGATCAGATCCAACGAATCCTTCCAACAACTCATTTCCATCTACATTATAGAATACATCCTAAAACTCTTTCTTGAAATCATACATAAAAATGGTTAAACATATATTGAATGCCCATTTAATTCTCCACAATAATCATCCTTAACTTAAATACGCTTCACATATCCCAAGAAAATAAACTATGTCAGTTGGGATCTCAAATCTCTCTCAAACTATCAAAATACTGACACCCGGTAAATACTGATCCTCGATCGACACTAAATTTGCTTGGCATGTACTGGCACTCGATCGACACTCACATCACTCGACACAAATATAAGTTTCTTAATCTTCTGCTCTATTACTTGGTCAATAATAATCTTGTAGTCATCCAAACTTCACTTAGACTTAAGATTAACAATATATTACCTTGTCAAGGTGCGATCTCATCAAGTACCCATTATAGTTTCACATAAATCAACCATTTCACTAGATCTTCTTGTTATCTCTTCTTTTCAAATCTTCTTCATGAATCATTTGACATGTCAATGTACAAGATAACAATTGCCTTACCAATTAAGGTTTGACATCAATGGAAATATAACAATTGTTTCAATTGTAGTTTCCAACATAAAACCACAATACTGAGTACGTGGAAAACCCAAGATGGGTGAAAATTCATGGTGAGAAATGTTGCTAGGATCTATTTTCCTAATCCAACCTCACAAATAAATATCATGTACAAGTTTTAAGAGCATGAACCCTAAGGAATCGTCAAATTCCTTTCCTAAGAGCACCAACTCCTACATAAGCACATACTTCTTAATCTGAGCACCAACTTCTTAATCTGAAAACTAACTCAACATCATTCTCTCTATTCATCTAACCTTTACATCCATGTAAATGAAGTCTTAATTCCTATCAGTTGAGTAGTATACAAGGTGGTTAAAAATTGTTTGTAATTAGTTACAATTGTCCTACAGTTACAACTGAAGCCTTAGGAGTTACAACAAAAAATTTAACCTACAAATAACAGTCCTTTGTATTGCAGAATAATATAAAAATCTCTTAGAGGTGAAAATAATGAATAAGAACAAAGAACTTTGTAGAGTACCACTAAATGCATTTGACATCAATTTTAAATGAACCAAGCTACCTTTAAATATATTCAAAGCAAACTCAGTATATACATATTTGTTTGACCAATTATTTCAATACTGCAATGACCATAATTTTGAATATATTGCATAACCAATATCAATCTCTGCAAAGAACCATATACATACTCTTTTTCAATATATTACAGTCTAAAGAAGATAACAATGAACTACAAACAAATATTTTCTTTTGAATTTTTGCGATTTTCTAAATCTCTACACAAATGATCATGCAAAGATCATGATGAACCTATGTATTTGCGGAGATGTATCTATCATTTTGTGTGATCTCTATCATTCCATCTACCAAACTTGATCTCTATTTAATATTATATATTCAATTCATTTCACAATAAGAACACTAATCAATCAAAATATCTAGATATAAGAGACCACAAAAGCATGATAGTCTTGGATATATTTACTCTACATTTCAACATCGACCCTAACTGCATTGGTAAGGTTTGTCCAGTCACTTAATATTTATATGGAAGTGTTAGTTTGATTTTGACATCAACTAGACAAATTTTCTAACGCCTAGGGTTAATTTATTTATGAAACTTGCCTTTCATCATTCATCAAGCATTTGGACATTATCAAGCATGATCATTCAAATCCATATTAAAGTATCATCAAGTGTCACATGTTAATCTCATATTTAATGAATGCTTCAGTAATGTTGATAAATTAAGCCACCAACATATCAAAGAACAATGAAGCTAAGCAAGGTTGATGCGTGAAGGAATTTTTTTTTTATTATTTTATTATTTTGTAATTTATTGTTTTGATTTCATGCATTTATCTTATGCTCCATTGAGTGATTGATTTCTTGTGAATTAGGTTTAACTTTTTCCCATTTTCATAATTTGCAATTTCTTAGATCTACAAGTCACACTCTTGAAATTTGTATACATTGCATTAACCATTTATTTCATTTACAAGTCAAAATGCAAGAGAACTAGCAAGGTATGTTTCAAGGTCCAAAAGATCTATTTTGGGGAATGACACCGACCTTCTACATAGACTTCCTAATCCAAGGAGACAAATATGCAATGCTATTTATTATATTTTGCTAATTCATTTTTGAAATTGAACACAATATTTTGCTTCATTAATATAAAATCATCCAAAATTGAGAACAAAAACACAATTCAAAGATTTCAATAAAGATTCAAACAAAAGACAAAGAAACAAGCACACATAATCAATAATTCACAAGCAAATTGCTTCAATGTGTGTGACCTTGGTCTCCTTGTGATGTGCATCATGATGCTTGGGCTTTCAACATGACTTAACAAACTCTTGTGTTCTATAAGTCTAGTAGTTGTATCAGACATTAATAGGTCGATCTTTTGGTGCAATGACAACCGATAATTAGTGTCAGAGCCTAGGTCACAAGTTTGAACCTCATGCTTGCACCAAGGGGATTGTTTCAAGGTGTGTGTCCTTGGTCTCCTTGTGATGTATATTGCAACACTTGGGTTCACAATATGGCTTAACCACCTCTCATTTTCCATAAGTCTAGTAGTTGTATCAAGCATTAATAGGTTGATCTTTTGGTGCAATGACAACCTACACAAAATTCAACCAAGTGGACACTCCAAATCATTATTCACTCATCTCTCCCTCCATCTCTCTCTCTTCTCTCTCTCTCTCTCACACACACACACCACACACACACATACACACATGTGTACAAACATGTGCACACACACACACACACACACACACACACACACACACCATATTAGGCTTAAGTATCTCAAGGTTAGAGAAGATTAGGTAAATGCCACTTTAAATAAGCTAAGGAAAAACTATCCAACTTTTCAAATAATCCTTTAGGAACAAGTCCAAGAGAAATCCAATATCCTACAATATATTCAAGAAGAAACTAAAAGACAACGAGCCTTATAATAACTCTCCTAGATTATTTATTCAAATTAGAAAACCATCACTCAAACACATTCCTTGGTAACACCAAGAAATCAATGTAATACAAGTAAATGATGTAAGCATCTATACAAAGATTACCATCCCCACACCTTTCTTACATTTTCCAAAGCACACCCTCACACTACTACCACCACAACTCAACACCCCAAGTCATAATCAAACACCACCCTCTTGGGAATATAATGATAAGGTTGGAAATGAGTTGAGTAACTGAGAGGGGAGGGGTGAATTAGTTACCACAAAAACAAATCCAAGTCCGTTAGATGTCTTAAACAAATTTAACATTGTTTCTCGGTTAACATAGATATTTTATGTCACTCGGTTAACATAGAAAATATAAAGATATTAACTATGATTAACTTTAGTAATTAATTACAGAAACATAAACCATAAAGAAAATGAAATGTACATAGATAATACCAAGATTTAACATGGAAACCCAATATGGGAAAACCACCAATAGCAACTAGTCACTATTTTTCACTCTTCTGAAGTGAGCACTGTTAGGAGCCAACCCTATTAAAGGTTACAATAACACACTGTTCGGTGTGACCCTGTTAGAGGATTTAATCACCCTGTAAGTGTAACACCCCAAAATTGGCATCCTGCAACCCTAACCAATTTTGTTGCATTTGTCATTCTTCTTAATCATCAAAGTCCTATTGTACTAGGCAATTATGAGTTTTGACTGACTCTACTCAACCTAAGTGTCAAATGCAGAAAATCCTAAATCTGCATTAATCATACATTATGTTTAATTCTTAAATATCTATTGGCTAAACAAACCTTATGATCGAATTAATTTAATTAATAAAGTCCTAGCACTTTAATTAAATTAAATTCACCCCTTTTAGCTAAAACACATAAAAATGAATTAAATTATATTTAA
>MU223471.1:342140-359165 GCA_018584345.1 Thuja plicata
AGAAAGGAGAATTGACCTTACACAAGGAAAATAAACAAGGGTCTTCCTCCTCAAGCAAAGATAAACTCAAATTTCCCAACAAGAACCAAAATGTTGTGAATGATGGAGTTGTGGACAATGTGACTCCTAAGCCTTCCAAGGCTTCCTTTAATCTCTCTACCATGATGCAAGCGGTCAAAGCCACTAAACAGGCTGCGGCAGATTCCAAACTAAGTACTTCATGATTTTCTAGACGTAAACCTTGGGCTCCTAGACCCAAGCGTGAGTTCACTCCTTTAGGAGAACCTCTTGAGGCAGTTTACAAGACTCTCTTGGACAACCATTTACTCACTCCATTGGATAATTCATGACCTTATGATCCACAACCAAGACCCTCTTGGTGGAATGAATTTGCTTATTGTGATTTTCACCAAAACAAAGGTCATAAAATGACTACTTGTCTTAAATTGCGACATAAAATCCAAGATCACATCGATAGTGAGGTTATTGATGTGGGAGGTCACAACAAAAATTTTGATCACCAAGCTTTCAAAGATCCATTTCCTCCCCATGGAAAAGGTGAATCATCTAAAGGCAAAAATACTGATGCTGAGGTCAACTATACATACACCAATAACGACAATGTCATTAATATGGTTGAACCTGTTGATACTGAATATTGTAATGTCATCATTCTCAAGGGAAGGGAAGATACTTCCAAGTCCAAAATACCTTTCATTTTGCGAGGGTCTACGCCTTAGTCTTCTGAAGAAGAATAGTCTCAAGTCAGTGCTAACGTTGTTACTCAATCTCATGCTAAGATCATCCTCAAAGGCCCTGAGCCTTCTATGTTTACATAAACTCAACCTTCAGAAAAAGCTAAGGTTGACTCTACCAATAAGAATAAAAAAGTGGGTTCCTCATTTAATGCTTCCAATTACAACATTCTCAATCAATTGCAATGTACTAATGCTCAAATCACTATTTTTGAGCTCCTAAAAATCTCCCCTGCTCACAGGGAAATCCTGGACAAAGCCCTCACCGAGGCAAATGTCCCAAAAGATATTTATCTCGACCGGTTTCAATCCATGGTAGGTCACTTGTCCTCCTCCCATTATTTGTCTTTCTCTAAGGAAGATGACCATTCTTTGAGTCACCCGCATAATAGCCCTCTCCACATTGAAGTCATGATTGGTCTAAAGCGTGTTCGTCGTGTTCTCGTAGATAACAACACTGGCCTCAATATTTGCTCTGCTAGTTTCCTTACTGAGTTAGGCTATGAAAAAGATTGCATTGATGCCCACAAAAATATTACTATTAAGGCCTATGATGAGGAAGAACGTAAATCCAAGGGGCTAGTTGTGTTGCCAATCAGAGTTGGCCCTGTTGAACAAGATGTTATCTGTCAAGTGCTTGACATTCCTTTGGCATACAATATTTTGTTAGGAAGGACATGGATCCATGAAATGCAGGTTGTCCCTTCAACGTACCATCAATGCATTAAATTCCCATTCCAAGGATCTGAAGTGACTATACCCGCTAACACACACTATGATTGCAATGCCCTCACAAAATCTGTTCACATCTTTGTGCCTGCCAATAGAGAATCTATTAAACTCCTTGAGACTAAATTAAAAGAAATGGAAAAGAGTTTGACACTCAAAGAAAATGACATGGGATGATATTAAATTGAACATGTGCTATCTATTACATCTTTTCCTTTGTCTCCACGTTCTTTTGGGAGACCTTCTGAGAGCACTAAACCTTCTACGGTTCCTCCTCCAACAAAGTATGGTGGTACCTTCATACAAGCCACAGTACCATTAGAAGAAGTTGAAAATAGAGCTATCAAAGCTTGGATCTATAAAGGAGAAGACAGTTTTGAACAAACTACTCCTTATTGTTAGAAACACTGAGAGGGGGGGTGAATCAGTGTTTATCTATTCATTATATTTTAGCCAATTAAACATATATCAAATGTGCATCCAAAGAAACATAGCACAAGAACATATAACACATGATATGATTATGGAGAACCTTGATCAAAGGAAAAATCTAGTGGGGATTAGTACCCACAAATATTGTACTAGGTATAATGAACCTGTTAAAGTTCCTTTGCCCTGTTAGAAGCAGTCTTTACAAATTAAGTACAATTACCTGGTTAAAGGTCTGACCCTATTAGGAGTCTTTTACAAAACCCTATTAGGGGTGTATGGCTCACTGCCTAGTCTCACTACCCAATAAGATGAAGGCTACAACCCTCTGAATGTTGATATGCACTATATCAAAATGAACTATTGTAATGACACTACTATCTGATCAGTTTTGTGTATGTGCGAATGCACTTACTCCTTCAAAGAGCTATATCATCTTCTAACTTCATTATATTGTCCCTTTGTAACTTCTTCTTACACAATAATTGACACTTGTAACATATCTTTACATTACATACTTATATCTTAAAATCTGAATAGGCGCGACCCAAAACAAATCACTAGTCAGCCCTAAAACAAAATATACAACACTTTCGAACAAGTCAGCCTAAGCATTTTTACTACAACAATAATTACATTAATACAAACTTACAACTAAAGGAACTTAGCTATTACATTACAAAATCATTCACGCTGATCAAAACTGTAGTCGGCTTCCATGCTTTGTTTCCTGGACTGCAGGTCTACTAATCTGTCTGTAACTTTTCCATACTGATGTTCCATACTTTGTGCATTTGGATCTAGCATGTATATACACCATAGAGTATATACCTAAGCACACATGCTTTGGTGTATTCTCTAACATGTGCGTTGATGTACTGATCTCTGTATGTGTCTGTTTGCCATGTTTTCACACTTAGTCATTTTTTCTTTTATAGCAGAACTTAAGTATGACTTTGTTGCAATGATTGACAACACAAAATAAGTCATGCTTCCTCAAGAAGTCAACTTTCCAACAATCTCCCCCTTTGTCATTTATGGCAATAAAGGAATGTGGCTAAGTTACTCAAAATGACTTCATACAAAAATGACTGTATGTCATAATACTTAATGATATATACATATATACTTCTCCGCATATACACATTCTATAATACTCCCCCTTTGAAATTAATGAAAAAGGTGTGCAAAAATTGTAAGTCTTCAACATGCTTACTCCATGTAGACTTCTGGGTACACAACTTGAAGAGATTGAATCTCTTTCTGCCAAAAGACTTTCATTGCATCAACTGTCTGAAGATGCACGCATAAAGCATATGTCAATTTCTCCATTTTTATTAGATCCATGTAAGGACCTTGATCATTTGTCTATATGGTGTTATCAATCTATTTTATGTTCTCATTGAGAACTGCTAGAGATGGTGCAAGTGCATTCCTCAATTGTGTTTTCCTTACCCTTATCTTGCTAACTTCTAACTTTGCTTTCTCAATTTTGTCTAACTGCCCTTGGTAGACATTGTTACATATGTTCATGTATTGCGTCAAGGTTTCAACTAATTTTATTATGTTATCTATCATTTCTTCTACTTCTGCTATCTTTTTAGTGTGCTCAGAGGTGAGCTTCACTCTATCCATATAGTTTGCTATGACTTTCTTTCCTTTATCTGCCAATTCCTTCAATATAGCCTGCCCAATCTTTAAGGGATTCAGATCTAAGGTAAAGTTCTTTACCAACTCATTTAATCTCTCCTTCTTGTATTCATCTTCTGCAATCTTAGTAGCAGATTCTACTAAGCTAGTGAAATGTGATTTGAAGTTTGATAAGATGTTTTCCACATCTTCAACTGATTGTACTTTGGCTATTTTTTGATCAGTAGGCACTAAGTCATTCAAAATGTTCACTGTTTCCAAGAAGTGAGGGTTCCTCATCACTTGTTTCTCTTTTTCCTTTTCCATGGCAAGGATGCTAATCTTGATTAGGTCTTCTTCTCCCCATACATCCAAACTTGCTGAGTCAGGAGTTAACCTTGACAACAATGAGGTGGATGGTTGAGTGGATGGTGAGAATATAGTATTCTGGCTGGTATCCACACATTCAACCTTCACTGGTTTCTCTTTTTTCAGCGTCTTGTTACCTTTCATATCATCTTGAGTGTCTTCATTTATGTCAGCTTGATCATTGATGGGAACTTTATCTTGTTGTGCGGCGGTATCATCAGTGCACATTTCTTCAGTGCTTACAAATGCCTTATCAACTTTATCCATATCTTTATTAGATGTTGTCATAGATATATTTACATCATCAATCACTATAGTGTCCTCTGTATCTTTAGTTGTCTTATAGGTTATTGTCACTATGGGCACTAAATCCTATGGACCTGTCATAGGCACAACCTGAATTATTGGAGTTGTAACCTGTTTGGGAGGAGCTAGGGTAACTTTTGTTGTAGGCGCCGTCGGTGGATACATGTTTCTATCCATAAATACTTGTGCAAATGCTTTTTCAGTCTCCTTTCCAATTTGTTCATACTCCTTGTTCATAATTTGAAGAGTTCTTGTCTTACTACGGAGATGAGGCTTTACTAGATCTAACAGAATAGCCTTCTCATCATGTGAACAAATAGGAAGAAGAGTATCTAAAGTTTCTTCTCTAATCTTCATGTCTTCCTCAATTGCATGTCTTTTCATGATTTCCAGTATGTTCCATAACTTATCCAGTATCACTGTTTTGAGTTCAAGAACAGACTTCTTAAACTTGATCATATGAGATATGATCATAGAATGTATCTCAGTCTTATCCATCTCTTGATACTTATCATAGACTTTTGATAATGTATCTAATCTCCCTTCATTAACAATCCTATTCTTCAAGATATTTAGACTGGGTCTAAATCCTACCTCAGGCGGAGCTTGAACATTCTTAGCTTTGCTCCGAGTATTCCTTGAGGATGGATGACTTGTAGCCGCTTGCTTCCTTCCTCTAGGTTTCTTGCTAGGTACGGAAGGTGGAGATGTATCTAGATCAATGGTTGTAGTAGGCGCAGTAGTACTCTCCTCATTTTTCTTTTGCTTCTTCTTCTTCTGAGTTTCAACAGTTTTCTCAATTTTAAATTGTGCAATTTTGGATTCTTTTTCCTTGTCTAAATCTTCTTGTGTGACTCCATTCTTTTTTAGAATGTTGGATGTCATTTTGGATGCTTTCCTTTTGTTAACAGTAAGTTGCAGTTCAATATCCACTTCGTCGGTTTTTTCTCTGTAAGTGCCCCATCTAGGTTCATTAGGGTCTTTGGGTGCTAACAACAAGACTTGCGCATATCCTTCTAACACATGGTCTTCTACTTCATACCCTAGTGGATGAATCCACTTAGTTCTTGGCTCAACAACCTCCATGCATGTGAAATCTTTCTCAACCATGAAGCATATTGTATCCCTGTATTTGTCAACTATCTTTTTAGATAGTTTGAACCTGCTCTGCATTTTGACCCTGAATATCTTTATATCCATATCCATTGTATCTCTTGCACTGTTGTCTACTATGGCCTTAAGAGATATTTGAGTCATTGTAGGTTTTCCTTTATCTAGATAAAGGTTTTCTACCTTTTCGACTATGTGGTGATACAAATAGATGATCAGAGATCCAAACCTGAATGTTTTTCTCCTATCATGTTTGATGATTCTGATATTTTCAATCAATTGATTGCGCAAGATCTCACATAGGTTGTATTGGGTGTTATCTACTATTCTGATAGATGCAAGGACTATTGTTGTAGAGACACTATTCAACCTGCTTGCTTGTTGAAACTTGTATCAAGTATCATTGTCATGAGTTTATTGTCATCCTCCTTGATAGGGTCAACTATCATTCCACGCCTATCACTCCTGGACAAAAAAACTTTCTCAATCTGTTTCTTTACATCCTTACCATTGGGAAATACTGGTCCAGTCATTGGAATTCCAGTTGACTGATGGATTAGTTCTATAGTGATGCGAACTGGGACATCTCCAATCCAGAAAAGATCATCATGTATCCTGCTTAACATTATCTTTACCCATTCTGGTTCTTCAAACTCATGCACATTCGAATACTCTAAAATAGGGTTATCTTGTAAGTGCACAAACCCATCCTTGAATGTGAAGTCCTTATTTAACATTGATGCCATATGAGAAGCTATATTATCATCTCCTAATGATTCCTTTTTACAATAAATGTACGTGTGGATATCTTCCACGTGAACAACACCAAGTGGGGTTTTAGAGAAAGCCCCTTCCACATCATCCAGTATGGATTTGAATGGATGCTTCTTAAATATGAACCTATTCCTCTCTGCTACATCAAACACAACTGGGGTCGCCATACTTACTTGGTGTTTTCTTATGTAGGGTTTCCATGAAATTCTGAAATGGTGCGACAGCTAGGGCTCTGCTTCAAACTGATTATCTGTTCGCTCCAACTGCCAAATTGTTATGCCTTCATGCTTTGATGTCTAAGTGCTCTAATGCTCTTCAAATTCTATGCTATCAAATGTAAATGTGAAAATGATCAACCGCGAATTTCTTTTTATATAATCTGTTGCATTTAATGCTTGCAACCATGTGTAGAGATTTTCAAACTTTGATCCCGATGCAATTTAGATAATGCGTGAATGCATATAGCTATAATCTGAGCTTTTAACCATGAATCCAAAGGCGTATACTCAGAAGTGAGTACACCAACTGCGCAGGTGTTCTGAGCTAGAATAGCTCCCCCTAATACCAAGAAGGTCTATTCAAGCAGAAGTAGAGGGTGCATCCACTGTGGATGCATCAACTACTTTGTAAACATTATTGTCCTTCTTAACTTCAACCTAGATCTTGCTTGAATCTTCATTTGCTTTGACAAAATTGACTTCTCCTTTCTCTTCAAATAGTGAATTTTTAGGATAATCTTGTTTCTGAGTTTTGGATCTGCAAAACCTTCTGATATGTCCATCCTTTCCACATGTGTGACAAATGATAGGGGGTCTGATGTTCTTTCTCATCATGATGCATTTCTTTTCTATGTGTCCATTGTAGTTGCATATCTGACATGTAATGTTCTGAAAATTTCTTGAGAGTTGATTTCTTTGATTGTTTTGATTCATACTTCTATGATTTTGCTGATATTGATTCTTATGACTTGTTCTGCAATGTATAGCCCTATGACCAAACTTATTACAGGAGTAACAATAACCATTAAAAGGTCTTACCTCTTTGCAATCTCTTGCCAAATGCCCATGTTTATTGCATGCATAACAAGTTCTGTTAACTTGCTTGATTTCTCTTTTAGGTGGTTTTAGGTGGTTCAGATATAACCTCTGTAGTATCTTCAACTTTCTTAGCTTCTGAAGATGCTTCAAGTGTTTTTTCTTTCTCTTGTGATGATTTGATTTCATCTTGTGCTCACCTGAATCCAAGACCAGTAGTGTTCCCTTTTTTTCTTTGTGCATTGAGCTAGGATTGAATCAAATCAGAACTTGTGTGAAGTTTATCAATCTTGTCTTTTGCTTTTGTTAATTCAGATTCCAAATTCTTCTTCATGTTTTCCAATTCCAAGAATTTCATGTTTGCCTACAGAAGTTCATCTTCTAATTGATTGTTTTCTTTGATCTTGTCTTCAATGGTGTTCTAGCTATCTGTAAGCTATTCCTCCAGATCTTCAATTTTATCCTTTAGAGATTTATTTTCTTCATTAAGCTTTTTGACCATTTGTCCTAGATCACTTATAGAACAATCTTTCAGATCTTTTCTTAGCCTTTTAATAAGTATTTGAGAGCCATCATTTTTCAATCTTAGTTCTTCATTTTCCTTCTCAGATCTGTCTAGATCTTCAGGAGCTGCTTCAAGATTCTTTTTCAAATGTTTTTCTTCAGCTGAGTCCATGATCTCCTCAAGTGGTTAAACTTTCTTTCAGAGGACCGAAGCTCTGATACCAATTGTTAGAAACACTGAGAGGGGGGGTGAATCAGTGTTTATCTATTCATTATATTTCAGCCAATTAAACATATATCAAATGTGCATCCAAAGAAACATAACACAAGAACATATAACACATGATATGATTACGGAGAACCTTGATCAGAGGAAAAATCCAGTGGGGATTATTACCCACAAATATTGTACTAGGTATAATGAACCTGTTAAAGTTCCTTTGCCCTATTAGAAGTAGTCTTTAAAAATTAAGTACAATGACCTGGTTAAAGGTCTGACCCTGTTAGGAGTCTTTTACAAAACCCTGTTAGGGGTGTATGGCTCACTGCCTAATAAGATGAAGGCTACAACCCTCTGAATGTTGATATGCACTATATCAAAATGAACTGTTGTAATGACACTGTTGTCTGATCAGTTCCATGTATGCGCGAATGCTCTTACTCCTTCAAAGAGCTATATCATCTTCTGACTTCATTATACTGTCCCTCTATAACTTCTTCTTACACAATAATTGACACTTGTAACATATCTTTATATTACAGACTTATATCTTCAAATCTAAATAGGCGCGACCCAAAATAAATCACTAGTCGGCCCTAAAACAAAATATACAACGCTTCCGAACAAGTCGACCTAAGCGTGTTTACTACAACATTAATTACATTAATACAAACTTACAGCTAAAGGTGCTTAGCCATTACATTACAAAATCATTCACGCTGATCAAAACTATAGTCGACTTCCATGCTTTGTTTCCTGAACTGCGGGTCTACTAATCTGTCTGTAACTTTTCTGTACTGATGTTCTATACTTTGTATGTTTGTATCTACCATGTATATACACCATAGAGTATATACCTAAGCACGCATGCTCTGGTGTGATCTCTAACATGTGCGCTGACGTACTGATCTCTGTATGTGTCTTTCTTCCCTATTTTCACACTTAGTCATTTTGTCTTTCATAGCAGAACTTAAGTATGACTTTGTTGCCATGATTGACAACATAAAATAAGTCATGCTTCCTTAGGAAGTCAACTTTCCAACACTTATGACATAAAACCCGAGCAATATGGCAAAGGTCTATCTATTATGCAACATTTTGGCTATAAAGGGAATGGTCCCATAGGTGCGAATCATAAGGGATTGATTGCACAACTTGAAGCTATTGGTCACAGGACACGCGAATCTATAGGTATAGGCTTCAAGAAAATCACATTTTAACTGGGTATAAACAATTTCATACTTCAAGAAGATAAACAACCAATACCTAAAGAAACATCTAAAACTAAAGAATCTGAAGACAGCTCTGATGAGGATAGTTTTCCTTATCCTATTCCTCCAGACCTGGCAGAATTCTTTGCTGAGCCAAGTGACTTTATATCGTGGGTCAGTACAGTAGACACTGACAGTGATTCTAATGACACCACTTCCTTTCCTCCATTAACTTTAGAGGAGTGGAAAGAAATATATACTCTAAATCTAGGTCATCAGGGTGATTTATACATACCACCACACTTTCAAGAACAGTTTGAACAGGAATCCCAGTCACTTCTCACTACACAAGAGGTAGTTGATGCTACAAACACTAATGAGGTACCTAGGTCAAAAGGTGCTAATCTGACCATAACAAAGGTTCTAGGTAGAACTCATCCCAACTGGGGACAAAGGGTTGATTTCACTCATGTTCTAGACATGAAACCTAATGATGAAATGGACTCTCATGAATATGTGTTCGACAGCTTGTCATATGCCACCTCTAATAGGGATATAGATACAACTAATGCATATGAAAACCTTCTTGAAGTAGGTGAAGGGTCTAGTGTCAAGTCAAACAAATCTGACTCTCTAGATGTTAACATGTCATCTACTACGGTTGTTAGGAATCAAAGGAATTTGACTATACCTTTGGAGGAGATCACTTTAGGTCTCAACTTGCTTGTCCATGCTTTTGATGATTATATCATGAACACACTTGAACCCGTCACTTCTCTTTCACTTCGCCATCCTGAGCTTATAGATTGGAACTCTACCTCCCCATCTAATGAAGTCCTTACATTCCAGAATGATTACGCTCTTGCCTGTTACCTACACATTGTCAAACCTGTAATGTCCTCCACTAGCGAAGCAAGTGTCAACATGACTAAGGCTGACATCAAGTATCTTAGTCACAAAATGAAAAGAAGAAAAAATAGGCGCTCTGATGGTGAAAACCACATTGTGGCAGCATCAGAGCCTAAAGCAGTCAAAATAAAAGATGTATCCAAGGGTGAAAACCTCTTTGAGGTGCCCAAGGATGAGATACTTGATGCACTTCCAAGTCATTTCCAGAAGAGTTCATTTGTGCTTATTGAACCAACTCAACCTATCAACTTGGGTACAAAAGTTGAACCTCAGATCGTTCATTTGGTACAATCACTATCAGAGGCAGAAAGAGAGGAATTCACTACATTCTTCCGAAGTAAAAAGATAAAATTTGCATGGAAATATTTAGACATGCCAGGATTAGACCCTAATCTAATCATGCATCATTTGTCCATTGCACCAGGTGTCAAGCCTGTTAAGCAAAAACTTCACAAAATGCATCCAGATGTGGCTCTACTTGTCAAGGATGAATTGGAGAAACTTCTTAAGGCAGTGTTTATCAGAGTAATTGACTATGTAGAATGGATCTCTAACATTGTTCCAGTATCAAAACATGATAAATCTATATGAGTTTGCACAGACTTTAGAGACTTGAATTTGGCATGTCCTAAGGACAACTTTCCATTGCCCAATATTGATATGATTGTAGATATGACAGCAAGGTATGAAATGTACTCACTAATGGATGGTTTCTCTGGCTACAACTAGTTAAAGATCGCGCAAGAGGACCAACAGAAAACTGCTTTCACATGTGCATGGGGCACCTTCTGTTGGAATGTCATGCCTTTTGGACTCAAAAATGCTGGTGCTACATATCAGAGAGTTGTTACTACTATATTTCATGACATAATGCATAAAACAATGGAAGATTATGTGGATGACACTTTAGCTAAGAGCATGCACCGAAAGAAGCATCTTGCAGATCTAGGTCCTATACTAGATCTTATGGAACAGTTCAGTCTGAGGCTCAATCCTAAGAAATGCGCATTTGGCGTAACATCTGGAAAATTACTTGGCTATATCATCTCTGCCAAAAGGCATCGAAGTGGATCCTACAAAAGTAAAAGATATCATGGAAATGCCGCCACCAAAGAATATCAGACAAATGAGAGGAATTCAAGGCCGACTATAGTCTATCCGGCATTTTATCTCACAACTGGTGAACAAGTCACAACCATTCACCAAGACTTTACACAAAGGTGTGGCTTATCAATG
The DNA here is from genome assembly GCA_018584345.1 of Thuja plicata. NCBI lineage: Eukaryota > Viridiplantae > Streptophyta > Pinopsida > Cupressales > Cupressaceae > Thuja > Thuja plicata. The sequence continues at coordinate 353,356 of MU223471.1, forward strand.
GAACAAAGAATGTGATGAAGGGTTCACACAAATCAAATAGTATCTTGCGAACCCGCCAATCTTGATGTCGCCTATTCATGGGAAGTCGCTTATACTTTACATATCTGCTATGGATACATCATTGGGTTTCCTATTGGCTCAAGAATTAGCACAACAAAGAAAGGGATAGTTATTACATTAGTAGAACTCATACATTAGTTATCACAAAAACTGTGACACTATATGTTGGCTCATACTACACATCTAATTGCTAAAATTGATCCTCTGAAATATTTGCTCAGTAAAGCTACCCTCATAGGTAGACTAGATAAATGGGTCATGATGTACACCTCTCTTTAGTCATGATCCGCAGATTCCCAAACTTTCCAAAGGCAAGGGTCAGTAGCAAATGTTTCACAAATGATATAAACCAAATACACAATGCTACTAAAATGAATAACAATGAAACGTAATCAATAAAATGTACAAGCAAGAGAAAAGAAAACAAATAAATGCAAACCCCACGATGCTTGAAGCTTCTATTATCTCTCTCTACTCCTTTTGAAACGTTGTTCTTGATGCTCAGTATTGGCGGGGCAGCGTCTATGACTTGAGAAGTGTCGAGAATTTGCTAATTGAAATGGGTGTGTGATCGCAAGATGACTTGAATTCTAGAACCAAACTGACGGAGTAATGGCACGCGAGAGCTTGAAATCCTGGATCCTTCAAATGGTTATGAAAGGTTTATTGTATAGGATTTGGTGATTATATGAACGGTTGAGATCAATCCCAGAGATAGGGAGATGAACCGTTGAGATCAAAAGGAACTGGAGAGGTCCTCAGTAAACTCCACCTCGTCATTTGGTAAATAGGAGATAGAATTTGGTTGACTGAAGAGCTAATTATGAGTTACCTTTTTGAATTGAAGAGGTGGGTGAAGTTACCCATGTGGACTGGAGAGATGGGTGGAGTAACCCATGTGATCAGATTGGAGTTATCTCTTTGAAGATAAATGAATATTTAATTCATTTATTTAATAATTATTTTCAACATGTGAGATAATTGAATTCTTTTTTATTAAGAATTGTTTTATTTGATGAAATTAAATTAATTTAATTGGAAGAATTTAATTAATAAATTTAAATATTTAACTTTAAACTATAGGAAATTGAGTTTAATTAATTAATTAATGGTAATTAATCAATTAAAGCTAATTATTTAATTAATTTTGGGAATTTGATTAGATGATTTGGGGAATGAATTTAGAAGAAAATAGATGATTAATTAATGATTAAAAAACCATTAATTAATAGATGAAAATTAGTGTTTTTAATGTAAAGTCGCAAGCCTATCCATTTTAGGGTGTCTACATTTGCCCCTCTTTGATGCGATGTGACTTGTCGCAGTGTGTCAAAGATTCTTTAATTTTTCCTCCTTGCCCTAGCAGTAGTAGGTGTATTTATGCCCCCTCAACAAATTTGAGTGAAAAGTCACGAGACGAGCGTTGATTTGTTGAAACTGCTATTTCTGGAACTGGGTAGCTAACGAATTTGAAAAATACTTTAATATGCCCCTGTAATTGACCGTCAAAGTTTCCAAGGACCGGGAAGAATTTTTAGACTTTCTTGTGAAATTAGGGTTTTTTGAAACCCCTATAAGTAGCAAAAAGAGCTCTTCATTTGTCACTTTGCGATCTTGGAGCTCTGATAATCTTGGTGAGTTTGCTTTCTGATTTCTGCCTTATTTTCTTCTGTTTTCGAGCGATGGCTGGCCTTCCTGGCATTATTCACATCTCTGACCGAGTCCGAACCTATCGTAGACCAGCTGGCTCTGGACATCCGGTGATTTTTCTCACTTTGCGTGTCATTAATGCTTGTATTTATTACTTTTAAAAATCATACTTTTTGCAAAAAATGCCATATGTACTGAAATCGGGTGCGGTTTTGCCGCAATTGTGATTTAAATGTCGCAATTGTCGGTTAAATACCACAATTGATAAGTGTTTCGCACTTGTATATGTAAAATGCCGCAATTGCAAATTGTTTGCCGCACTTGCAGGTTGTATTTCACAATCACTTAAAAGTGCCACATTTGCATTGATTTATTACCGCAATTGACTTTTTAGCACTGTTTACCTGATGTCCTTGTATATTATCTGCTTTTTCATGCTTCTGTTACTTTCCTCAATGACTGAAACTGATAATTTTTTCTTTCTAATCTATGTGCAGTTCACTGGGTGGATCTTGCGCTGTCGGGAGTCCAAACCGGCGAGACTCGTTTATCAATTTCAGCTGACTGAGGATGAGAGGTCAGTGCTTCGTTATCTTGGTTTGTACTGGTTATGTTATATGCCTGAGATCACGACCAATAGGGGTCTGATCTTCACTCTTGTAGAGTGATGGCATTCAAAGACATGCACTTTTTGGCTACCCACCAGGGAGTGTACCATTACTTTGGAGGATGTGTATCGCATCCTCCAACTCCCTATCCAGGGCGAGCTTGTCAAGTATTCCACACGCACTGGTGTTGTTGCATTGACCGAGCTCTCTGGATTTCCCTGGGATCAGCTCGGGCTTACTGGTGACTATGAAATTCCTTGGTCTAGATTTAGGTTAGGCCTTGATAGACTGTCCACGTTGCTGGGTAGTTTGATATGTGGGATTCTATGCCCCGATCGTCGACAGCGTGGTTTTTCTATCGGCTTTGTTAGTGTCTTGCAGAGTATGGTTCGGGACCATACCGTCTTTGCTTGGGGTCCATGCATGTTGGCCCACATTCATTTTCACATGTTTTATGTGGCTTACCTTGATGGTAATTCGCTTGGCTGCAGTGCTACTTTGCTACAGATTTGGGCATGGAAGCATATTGCAGTCTGTCGTCCTGTTGGTGCCTGTGCTCTCCCAGTGGATAGGTTGTATGTCTTCATGTATGATGAAGCCATTGTACAGACGCATATGGGTCACTTATCTTATTGGTGGCAGCAGTTAGATATGATCCCTTATTTCATATGGAGGCCGAATAGAGATTGTCCCATCTATGATGGAGAGGATATTCCTCTACCATTCTGTCGCCAATGGAGATACTTGATTGGTCGCGTGACCAATCATGTTCATATGATAGATTTTTACAACACTGACAGGGTGTTGCACCAGTTTGGGGAGCAGCGGGATGTATCTAATTCATATGCATATTTTTCTCAGAGGTCAAGGGATGTTGTTTGGGGTGTTGTCGTATCACTTGATGTTGTGCGCACTGAGTTTTTAGGTTTACTCCCTGTGGCATGGACCTGGCACTCTACCACTGTAGACCCAGGTTTGTCTTGTTTCTGATTACTTATGTACTTCCTTTTTGCTCTTGATTCTTTCTCATATCCTATTTTGATACTTATGTTTTATTAGCTCTGGTACTAATAGTTGACTTTGTTTTTTTTTGCAGGCACTAAACCACAGTATGGTGCCCATTGGTTGCAACATCGGCCGATTGCACTAACAGATGTCTCGCAGCCTGTTCCCAGGACTATTATGAGGAGGGCTTGATGGGTATGGCGTGGTAGGGGAGGTTGTGATGGAGGGAGAGGTGGTGGCAGGGGAGGGAGGGATGGGGGAGAGATGGTGGATGGGGTGGGAGGGATGGTGGGAGAGATGGGGGACGGGGTAGGGGTGATGATGGAGGTGACGATCCTGGTCTCGAGGGTGCTGGTGGTGGGGTTAGGACTACAGGTGGATGGAGCGGGGGTCAGACTAGTTCACCTAGAGTTGGGTTAGATGTTATCCTAGAGGATGAGGAGGCTATAGAGGAGGATGCACCTCAGTTGGTTCAAAGAGTGCGCAGGCGGACAGCTGCAGTTTTGGCTCCCAAACATGAGGATAGAGTTATTAATAAGGATGTTGACGTGGAGATTGCTGATATAGACATGGAAGCTCTAGATGAGCAGAGTGCGGAGACAGGTTCCTCTAGGGATAGTGGCAGTACTGGGAGCAGCATCGGGGAGAGCTCAGAGAGTGCGAATGATTCTTTGGTTCTTAGGCGGAGAGGAGGTGAGGGACTAGGAGACAGGGCGGAGGAGGGGGACATGGATGTGGCTATGGGTGGCATGGAAAATGATCCCTCAGAGGTGGAGCACCTCACCTAGTAGGTTCAGGACCTTCAATCCCATCTTGCCTTATCTGATGCATGTGCTACTGCTTTAGAGGCCCGTGTTATAGCAGCTGAGTCTCGAGAGCGACAGGCTCATTTTGAGGTTCATTCTTTCATTAATAGTGTATAAGATGTTGCACACAGAGATATTCTGGACAGGTATTACAGATCTGGGTGAGATGCTCAGAGGGAGATTGATTATTGGATACGCCATTATGAGGGCACAATTCCTGCAGTGCAGAGGGTGCCTAGCTACACAGCTTCACAGAGATTCAGCAGGGCCCAGCATTCTCAGAGTAGTGGTTCCAGAGCTCTTGGGTCCTCTCATAGGATAGATTCTGACATGCCACCCCCTCATCCACCTCCTGGCGAGGGTGGGGGTAGCTCTTGTTGACCATGTACCATGTACCATTTTTATAGTGATTCCAATGTATACTCTGAGTAGTACCATTTTTGTATCCCGACACACTGATATTTATTGATATACATGTTGATTACCTTCTTTGATCAGACTTGCAACCTTTCATAGTACTCAGATATTTTGATTTATATGAGATGTAGATATTGCTTTTGATATGATGTGCAATGGTTTACTTGCTAGATGTATGATTCTACATGATTTGGTGGTTTAGATGATGAGATGTATATGCAATGTGTTTCTATTATGCAGACTCATATATGGATGATTTACTTTTCCTATGTTACTAACATGCTCATGCAGGATGGTAGATATGAAATGTATGTTTATATGAGATGCTTATGGATGCATGTGTTTTTATGATTTATCATGTATGCAACTACCATGTTTTTTTTCTTTTTCTGATGTACTTAATGGAATGAATGTAATCTACTATGCACAAAATATCTGAGTAATGCATGTGTTATTTAGAAAGAAGTTAGTTTTGATAGATGTGCTCTGAGATTGATCTAATAGGATGGAATGATAGAGAGGATGTTCTTTTTGCATTTTTGGATAGATATGATTTGATAGAAAGGATGAATGTCCCAAGTCACTACCCCTGTTTCCAAAATTTGTCATCATTGCATCTTTTTTTATATTTTCTAATATTTTGAAAGAGCGTCGAATGATCCATATCACATACCACCTAGATACCGCCATGATCTCTTAATAGCAGAAGGAGTAGAGAGATTGAATAGAAAGAGACCCGTAGTGTACCCAAATATTGACCATCTGGGTTCAACTATGTTCCCTGTTTTGAAAAAAAAAAAGAGCCAAAAACACCTAGATATTGACCATTTGGATACCACTTGTCCTCTGAAATTAATCTAAAATAAAGAAACCAAGATAGAACTCCTATGCACCCAGAGTCCATCTGGATAACATTGTGAGCTCTTGATTTCCAAAAGGGAAAGTCAAGCAAACAAGATAGAACTCCTACGGCCCTAGAGTCCATCTAGATAGTGTTGTTCCTTTTTCTTGTTGTCATAAAACATACTCCTCAAAGGATTCACTCTATTTATCCCTGACACTGATCAAGTATAGAGTAGGACAACAGTAATAAGGTTTTGAGACCTCCTTCACTTTGAGCTCCACAGACTCGGGCGAGATTACCCTTGAAAACTTAGAATAATGAAATCACTGAATTATTCTAGTTTGCTAATGGTGGAATTACAGGAAATGATCACTGTAACTTTTACTAAAACAGACCAAACTGAAAGTAAAGATTGATTTT
>MU223471.1:369193-382499 GCA_018584345.1 Thuja plicata
ACTATCTCTAAGGTATATTCTCTCCTTGAAAGAACCCTAGACATATTTCATATATCTGCCTTATAGATATATAAATTGAAAATGCTCCTTGAACATTCAATTTAAACAAAACTCAGAATGCTAAAATAAAGACAGAAAAATCCACATAAATGTTTCAGAAACTGTGAACTAGATTTCATTCAGAAGTCATCATTAATTACTACATTCCACAGAAATTTCTCCAAAAGACCAGATATATTGCAATTGACTTAGTATTTTCAGATAGAAAAATGACCATCCTTGTACCAGTCATCTTGGGATCCTTTTATAGCACAAGGATGCAACAAGCTACAGACATTTGGGAAGGATAACTCAACCGCGTGCTAACACAACAACTTTGCAACTGAACACAGGTGGTAGCTAATTTACTAGGTTTATCTTCTGTGGCTTAACCATATTTATCCTTTATGCTTTGCCTCCCAGCTGTTCACCTTTTTGACAGTGGACCAATCAAAATGCAATAGCTTCCACCCACCTGGTATCCGTGGCAATTCTGGTCTCAGTTACGAATTTACCATGTCTCTTTCCTGTTCTGCAGAATGCTGTGCTCTGTTTGTTGTTTCCTCATTTTAGTGGCTCTTTAGCTAAAGTGTTGTTTCTTCATTTCTGGAAAAACCCTTGCGAGCGAGCGGTGCACCCCTGCTATTCAACTAGTCGCATACTCGCCATCATTTTATGCTTCACTTTTCATCTTCTGCAAGTGAGCGATGACCAAATTCTGAACCTCTTTTCATGTCTTTCGCACCCTCGCGCTACTTTTATGTTTTGCTTTTTGGTTCACGTGAGTGAGCGATGCTGTCTTTTGTTACTCGTTTCACTCTCGTGAATTCACTTTTTATGTCATCTGAATCTGGGTGACTGAGCAATATTCATCTTCTTTAACTCATACTCTGTCCAATCGCTCACTCGCTATCCTTTTATGCTTCACTTTTCATCTTATGTGCGAGTGAGTGATGCATTGTTCTTTGCTCAGTCGCAAACTCGCGAGCTCAGAAACTTTACTTCATTATAGACTGCGAGTGCACGACAAGCTTCATTTTTCCCTTAGTCACTCGGTCACGAGCTCTTTTCATGTCACTTCTGTTGATCGGTGACTGAGCGATGCTTTTCTCCTTTGAATCATCACCTACTCACAAGCTGGCTAATTTCATTTCATACCTGACTGCGAGTGCGCGACTGCATACTTTCTGTCTTTAGTCGCTCACTCGTGAGCTAATTTCTGATCATCTTCATTGACTAGCGAGTGCACGACATCCTTCATTTTTCAACTCATCACACACCTGCGAGCTCAACAACCTTACTCTATTTCTAATGGCGACTGCGTGACTGAGCGATGCTTTTTATTTTCACCTCGTCGCCCACTCGCGAGCTGACCTCTGATTACCTCAAAACATTCTGAGTCTTTTTGGTCTCTCGGTCGCGGACTGTTATGAATTTTGAAAATGACCTGTGCGACTGAGCGATGGCATCTTCACATTAACACTCCACCTCTTCACCGCGCACTCACACTGCAAAAGACAAACAAGTTAAAACATGAGTGAGTGAGCGACCTTCATGACATGAGCTCATCGCGCACTCGCTGACCTTGGACATTGACATAAAAATTTGATGCGGGTGTGTGACTACTTTATTTTTGACATGACTCGCTCAGTCGCAGAGCATGATGACAGACAGTATGACTTTATCGTGACTGCGCGATTTACCTCTTTTCAACTCGTCGCGGACTCGCCAACCTGCAACTTGATCTCCATAAAACATCGCGACTGCGGGATTTACCTCTCAAAATAGCTCGTTGCCCACTCGCAGACAAATCAAAAATAAACATATGGAGATCGCGATTGCGTAATTCTCCTTCTCGGAAAGCTCATCGCGCAGTCGCATGACTTAAAGACTCTTTTCAAAGACCGACGCGACAGAGCGACTAAACAGAAAACATGACTTAAAAAAGGATTTTTGATTTCTTTTTGGTGGTAAAGCATAAGATTTGAAACAGGAAAGCCCAGGAAAAACAAAAAACCAAGAAATTCAAATTTTTTACAGGGCAGTGCTAACAGTTAGCATCGTGAGCTCTTGTTTGCAACATAAAGGAAAAGACAATAGAAACCAAGATAGAACTCCAAAGCAAACTTAGAGTCCATCTAAATAGTTCTATGAGCTCTTGATTCTATACACCAAACAAGAAAAATAAAAGAGAAGGAATGTTCAATTCTTTCCCAGGGTTAAGCTCAGATTGTGGAACTACAGGGCTGCTAGATAAGTGACAGTGCCTACCGCATTTATCCTAAATCATCATGGCCCTAAAATCAAAGTGAACATTCAACAGATAATAATCAAAGAAAATAAGTCATCATCTATCATAGCTACTCTCCTCACATGGTGGATCCTGGAGTAGCGTAAGAACATAACCGTGAAATATAGACTGACATCTGACTGACTTGATTGACCTAGTCAACATTTTTGGTTGGTTCCTTGATGCATTTGGATTCTCTTGATTGGCTCGACTCTTTGGATAGGCTTGATTGGTTTGATTGCTTTGATTGTGTTGGTAGCGGATTAAGCTGTGTCAAATGGGCCCAATGCTTGTTCACAAAGCTCATGATTGTGACAGTTTTGATTGATAAATTTGATTGCTTTGATCATGTTGGCAGCTGATCAAGCTGTGTCAGATGGGCCCAATGTTGGTTTGCAAAGCTCATGATTGTGACAATTAATAGTTTGGCTTGGTCGCCTGTTGCTTGTTGATTGAATTGATAGATTAATAAAGCTGTGTCAGATGAGCCCAATGCTAATTCACAAAGCTCGTGATTGTGACATTGATTGACTGGGCATGATCGCCCTTTGCTCTCTTGATAACCGAGTTGGTTTTATTGCTTGGGATTTTGCAATTTTTTGAATGTTTTTGATGAAGATTGATATTCTCTTGATTCTGATCTTTTTAGGATTTTTTTGATGACTTTTCCAATTTTTAGGATTTTTTCAGGACATTTGGAATCGTCCCGTAGTCTGGTGGACCAGTATTAACCATGGGTAAGTTCTTGTTGCTCAGAGGGGATTGTGCTTCTGGATATTGCTTGGGTAGTTAGTCTTGCATTTTGAAGTGTGCTCAAGCTTTTGGATCTCATTGATGGTGAAGCTAGATTTTGAACACTCAGAGCCTGTTTGCTAGCTTTTCACCAAGGTACGTACTCAATAGCGCTTGATTGCCAGGTTTTCACTAAGAGAGTGATTTTGTTTTTCTTTAATTTTTTTATTTTTTTCTTTATTTGTTGTCACCAAGCTGCCTGATTGCCAAGTTTTCACCAAGGTAACTTTTGCATTTTCTACTTTTTTGGGTATTTTCTGGATATGTAGATAAATGCCTTAACCATAGAAACCTTTAAGGGTAGAGCTTATTTAGGTGCAGGTTGTTGATGTAGCCGGGGAGCTGATATCCTTCTGGTGTTTCTAGTATGAATGCCCCACTCTGAATAGAGTTGACAATAACAAATGGTCCTAGCCAGTTAGGCTCAAACTTACTAGGTTTGACTCGCTCTGCTTGATTCTTCTGATTTTCCATGAGACAAGGTATCCTACCTCAAATGTCTATGGCTTTACCTTCTTATGATAGTTCCTTCTAAGGCGATTCTAATAGCCTTGTAAGTGGTCAAAGGCATGTTGCCTTCTCTCATCTAGTAACTCTAGTTCATTGAGCCTTGCTACTCTATAGTCTTCATCTGAAACCAAGTTCTTCAATGATATCCTTAGGGATGGGATTTCCACTTTGAGGGGTAATGCCGCCTTTGATCCATGGACTAGGGAGAAAGGAGTTTCTCCTGTAGGTGTTCTCACACTAGTTCTGTATGCCCATAATGCGGGACTAAGCTGTAAATGCTAGTGTCGCCCTGATTCGTTCACTATTTTCTTCAGGATTTTCAAGATTGTTTTGTTGGTAGCTTTGGCTTGGCCATTCCCTTGAGGGTAGTAAAATCAGGATAACCCTTATTTGATGTGGAATTTTTCACATAGGTCTTCGACATCCTTGTTCTGGAAAGGTGTACCATGATCTATCAGGATTGTTTGGGGGATCCTGTATTGACAGATAATGTGGTTAAGTATGAACATTGCTATTTTCTTTCCAGTGATGTAAGTGAGGGGAATTGCTTCCACCCACTTGGTGAAGTACTCCATTGCTGCTATGATGTACTTGTGTCTGTTTGCTGAAGAAGGTATAATTTTTCCCACTAGGTCAAATCCCCACATTGAAAATGGAAATGGTGATGTGATAGGATTTAGTTCCTAAGCTGGTGCATGGATGAGGTCTCCATGAACTTGACATTGGCTACACCTTTGAACATGCTTGTGTGCATCTATCTCTATTGTGGGCCAATAGTATCCCATATAGATTATTTTCTCAGCTAAGCTGTTGCCACCTCCGTGGGCTCCACAAACTCCTTCATGTACCTCATACAAAGCTTTCTGGGATTCCATGGAAGTGAGACATCGTAGTAATGTTCTATCTAGACTTTGTCTATATAGAGTAGTTGAGAGGATGGTATACCTAGAGGCTTGGTGGATGAGAGATTTTCTCTGGTTCCTAGACAAGTTTGGAGGTAAGACATTATTTTGGAGATAGTTATAGACATCTTGGTACCATGGGGATTCAGGACCAACAAGGACACACGTTGATTCTATGATAGATGCCTAATGTGATGGCACCAAGAGTTTCTCCACTAGAAATAGGAATTTGGTTTCGTTACCTGGCATATCAATCAGTGATGCTATGGTAGCCATCACATCTGTCACTTTGTTCTATGCTCTTGGGACTTGTTCAAAGAGAATGTAATGAAACTTGGTGCACAGTCTTTCCATTTGTGCTCTGTATGGTATGAGCTTCTCATCTTTCGTCATATAATCATTGTTAACTTAACTAATGACCAACTGCGAATTGCCAAAGACTCTAAGGTTCTTGATTCTCCATTGAATTGCTATCTTTAGCTCAATGACCTGTGCTTCATATTCTGCTATGTTGTTGGTGCATTGGAAGTTAAGTCTAAAAGACTTTGTAATTGTATCATGATCTGGAGTGATAAGAACTATTCCTACCCCCGCACCATGGTTCGTACACGATCCATCAAAATAAAGTTGCCATACCTTGATCGTCGGTTGTAGTGTCATGATAGATTTGTTAGGAAAGTCAGAGATAATAGGTTGGTGGTCTTGAATTGGTGCCTCTGCTAGTTGATGTATGATCACTTGTCCTTTGATGGCCTTTCTGTCTACGTACTCAATGTCAAACTTGCTTAAGATCATTACCCACTTTGCTAGTCATCTAGTGAGCATTGCTTTGCTTAGGAGGTACTTAAGAGGATCAATATGTGTGACCAATTTCGTTTGGTGACTCAACATATAGTGTCTTAGCTTCTGGGAAGCAAAAATAACTACCAGGCATGACTTCTCAATTGGCATATAGTTTAGCTCATATCCAACCAAATTCCTGCTTAGATAGTAGATGACCCTCCCTTTTCCTACATCATCATGTTGTGCCAAGAGTACACCTAACGCTGATTCCATCACTGAGATATATAGAATCAATTATCTAGCTTGTACTGGTGGTACCAATATAGGAGACTTAAGAAGGTAGTCTTTGAATGTTTGAAATGCCTGTTCGCATTGCTCTGTCCATATGAACTTGATGTCTTTATGCAATAGATGTTGGAATGGGTGGCACTTGTCTGCTAGTTGAGCTATGAAGCGTCTGATCGATTGGAGCCTTCCTTGTAACCCTCTTAGTTGTATCAGGTTTGATGGTGGAGGCATGTCTAATATTTCTTTGACCTTTGTTGGATCCACTTTGATTCCTCTGTGTGATACTATGAACCCCAGTAATTTTCCTGCTGTGACACCGGATGCACACTTTTTTGGATTTAGCTAGACTTTGATTCCTCCCCAAAGTATGCTTCTCTGTCTAGGTTAATGGAGAATCCTAACTTGTGATCTCTTGATGGAATGCCTTCCCTCAGTCCCATGAAATGAGCTATTGCCTCATCATTCTTGAAGACATCTAGATCCGGTGGTCCTTGTTGATCCCACTCTATAAGCTCAGGGTGTACAAGACAGACACTTTCATGACTGTTTGGCTCTGGTTGACTGAAAGGGATTGCTGATATGGTGCCTACAAAATTGGACTGTGATGAGGATGCACCACTTGAGGTCTGATAGATGACATGTTTGTCTATACAGGGTTGTTTGATAATTGTCAGTTGGTCAAATAGGTCTGCTAGATTTATGATAATGTCAGCCCAAGGGGAAAAATAAGGGATTGACGGTTTAGAGTTGTGAAGGGATCTCCACTCGTACTCATGGGAGTCAGTCTCAATAGAATGTTTGTCTGATGTCTCACTTCCTTGGTTATCATTGATTGCTATGTGTAGGTTTATTTGGGATTGTGTGGTTCCCTCTTCGGTGGGCAACAACTGAGCTAATATATTTCTTATTAGGACATGCTCTGTGTTGTGCCCCCATTGCATCTCTGCTATTTTCTCTTGATTGACTTGAATGTCTTGGATCACAAGACTAGTGCTCTTTTGTCCATAGCCCAAACCTCTTGTGTTTCTCTGGGTTGGTGGGAGAGGCAATTCATATATTCCTTATTGTCTTTCCCCCAGCTCGGTTGTACCATCGTACCCAAATCTTTGTATCATTGTGTAACCATTACCATAGTTTGATAAGGGTAACAGTGGTCAGAATGTCTCAGGGGAATCTCGGTATAACCAGGTATTGATGTCTTGTTCAAAAGGATTTTCTTTCGCTATGTCTCCCCATCGGACAAAGGTTGTGGGTGGGCATCTGAATAGAACATGCTGTGGAGCTTCTGTATCAATAACAGTTTGTGCCATGCCATGATTTCTTGGGATTTGAGGCATGTGCATGATGGTAAAGGCTTCTTCATATCTATATTCACCACAACCCTTGTCCGTGATGGATTTCTTGCCTACTTTCTGTGTGATATCTTTAAGATTGGAATTTGAAGAGGAGGGAATACTTGCGTCCTATTTAATGACTATCTTTCCTGTTGCTCATGTGATATCCTTGGGATTCAAATCTGAAGAGGATGAGATGCTTGCATCTTGGTTTGATGGTACCTGGTTATCAGTGCTGATTTGGACTGCATTACAATATTGGAAGGGATTGGGATCTCCCTCTATGATCATCTCCTCTCCTTGGTGTGGGAACTTGATGCATTGATGGTATGTCGAAGGTACAGCTTGCATTTCATGTATCCAAGGTCTCCCTAGTAGCATGTTTTATCCCAACTCAAGGTCCAAAATTTGAAGGGAGTGTTTTTTACCACAGTACTAATACGAACAGGTAGAATGATAATACCCTTAGAGGACCTTTCCTCTTCATCATAATCTCTGATATTTATCCTCCTTGTAACATCAATGCTTGATTATGAATAGCCTAGTTGCTTTATTAACTTTAGAGTACAAATGTTTAACCCAGCTCCACCATCAACAAGGACCCTACGGATAGTGCTTTTGTGGACCTGGACAAGTAAGTGCAGAGGATCATTATGTAGGGGTTTATGTGGTGGCACATCATAGTCTGTGAATGTGGCATGTTTGTTAGCTACTATATGGTTGACCATCATTTGGAAGCTCTTGGATTTTATGTTCCTTGGGACAGCTGCATTCTGAAGGGCCTTTTCAAGTGCCATTTTATGCTACGGAGATATGCGCACTAGGTCAAACATGGAGATTTGGGAAGGTGTGCGCTTTAGTTGGTCCACTATGCTTGTTTGTGGATCCTATTTTTCTATAGGATTGGCCAATGTAGTAGTTGAGGATGGTACTCCTTGCAAGACAACTCTAGCGCAATGCGTTGTTATAGCACAATTGTTACCTTGGTCTTTGATAGTGATTGTAGCCACATGGCTATCTGAAGGATTGAGGCAATTGATAACATTATCACTATTGGCATATGTATAGTTAACTTGTTTTGTTTGTCCACCAAACTTGGAGGCTTTTCCCTTGTTGTGATCACAAAAGGTATCATTGAAAATAGTGTGATCAGTTGTGCCTTTGGTTTGATTATTCGTCACATCGATGATCCCTGTGTCAATCAGATCTTAGATAGCGTGTTTCAATCGGTAGCAGTTGGCTGTTTTGTGTCCTTTCACCCGATGAAACTCGCAGAAATCTTTGTCATCATACCACCTTGGTTTATTTTCATCTTATTCAAAGTCCCTAATTTCTGGGAGAGTGATAGTATTTGATTGTATCAACTTGCGTAAAGTTGATTCCATCGGCTCTCTTAATGGTGTGAAATCTCATTGTTGGAATTGAAATCGTGGTTTGTGTTGATTATGTTGTTGACTGTTTGACACAGCGACTGCTTGTACAGGGGGAGGTTGGTTTTGGGTGTATGCTTGTTGAATGGGCCCTGTGGGTTTTTGGTTTTCCATAGGTGCACCTTGTAGTGACACCTTGGGTTGTGCGTAGTTGACTGTCTTCACATCAATGACACCATCGCTAGTGACATTTTTGTTTTTGTTCCACCACTTAGCTTTGTCTGTTGCATTTTTGTTCGTATTTGTTTGTGTAGGATCTACAAGGATTCCTCGTTTGACTAAGTTCTACTCACAATGAACTCCTCTTTTGATGAGTTGTGTGAAGTTTAGAGCTAACTGTAACTCTGTTGTGAATGACATGTCTGGAATTAGATTGTCAACAAACATGACTATTAAGTATTGTTCGGGCACATCATATGTAATGCGATTTGTCGTATTCCTCCATCTCTATAGGAATTTCACAAAAGACTCTCCATCCTTCTATTTAATGTCGCAAAGGTCCTTGATGCTGACCTTGCGCTCGATGTTATGATGGAAGTGAGCTATGAACTTTTCAGCCAATTCTCCCCAAGACTGAATGCCATGAGGTAGATGTGAGAACCATTCCATTGCTGGTCTGGCCAAGCTTTGTGGGAACAATCATATTAGATAGGTTTCATCATGAGCAACTTCAACACAACTAGCAAAAAACTCTTGGATATGCTCAATAGGGTTGGTACTGCCCCTATATTTGTCGAATTTTGGTACCGAGAAGTTATTTGGGAATGGAGACATGTGAAGAGAATGGTCAAAGGGGTATGGGTATAAATCCTCTACGATATAGGATTTAGTTTTCCCTTGATTTTGCATATCCATCATTTGGGTTTGAAGGGTTTGCATTTCTTACATTAACATGTTTGTTTGATATTGAGGCTGGTGTGTGTGGACATTCCTTTGTGCTGTGGTGGGTATAAGGTTGCGCCTCTGTGTCCCTTGAGTAGGAACATAGGATTTCATCCTAGGGACTTTATATTGATTCCCCACCGAGTGATTTGTAACTGGAGGGCCGTGAGTAGCCCATGGAGGGTTTTGATGTGTTTGTTGTTGTGATTGAAACTGGGGTTGATAATGTTGGGGTAGATATTGTTACTGCTGAGGTTGGCTTTAAAACTGGGTTTACTGTCGCTAAGGTTGGATTTGAGGCGACTGAAGCTGGGGTTGTTGTTGTGGGGGTTGGAACTGAGGCAACTGAAGCTGGGGTTGCTATTGCGGGGGTTGGATTTGAGGCAACTGAAGCTGGGGTTGCTATTAGGGAGGTTGGATTTGAAGCAACTGAAGCTGGGGTTGCTGTTGTAGAGGTTGGTTTGGTGTCAGAATGGGAAAAGATGTAGCCTTGGGTGAGCCTTGACTGTAATTCATTCCTGTAGAGATGGATCCCTGTGGGCATGAGGTGTTGATCCCAAGACTAGTGTGAATTGACTGCAGCAGTGGCATAGTTTTAGAACAGTTGGTGTTTGGTGGGATGGAAGGCATAGCATGAGAGCTTGATTGTCCTAGCCATGAGACCAAAGGTGGAGGCATACTAGTGACCATGGGTGCACTTAGTTGCGAGCCTGTCATGCCTCAAGTAGATGATGTGCTAGCCTGGGTTGGGTCATTGGTTTGATTGGATATAGTCTATGTCAAAGTGGGTAAAACCAATGGTGGGAAGATTGGAGACACAGCAGGTAGTATTTTAGGAAGTTGAGTAGTATTATGACTTGCAAGAGGGTTTTCAGGCCATATACTCAATACATTGAATTCAGCAGGGATTTTGACTCCTTTATTTATTAGCATGGCCAAGTATTGTTCAGGGTTCCTCTCTACAAAAGCGTCAACTACTTTCATAGAGTAAGCATCCTGTTCCACATCTTCAAGTTCTTCTTCTGTGATATCTTGGAAAAAGGCTGCCCCATGGGGCTGTTCAATAAAGAGAGCAGAACTGGTGTTCATGAAGGGATCATTCTCTTGCTCTGTTTCCCAAGTGGGGAAACAGTTGATATACGACTCATCAAGTTGAGTTCTAGCCTTAGACCTTGTGTAAGGTCCTCCATGAGGTGGTTGAGACATAGTGCGGTCTAGGTTTTGTAACTAAAACAAGTGATATAAAGCAAACAAAGAAGAAGATCATTTCTGAGGAAGTCTGAGTTATGTTTTGGACAAGGGTAATTCTAAGGACATATTTCAATATAAATTGATCTCAAAGTGGTGATGATAAAAGATAGGATTTGCCAATGTTTTCCTTGGACAAAGTCACTTTGATAAAAATGATGATGTTTGATATGATGAGATCAAGGTATTTCAAGTCTGAGCTTTCGAACTAACAATGTTTTTGACAATAATCATGCTTTTAAGAGAAAGGGTAATCTTTAATGTTTAGAGATTCACAAAATGTTCTTTGCGTTTTCTTGAGATAGACACTAGTTTTGGACACCAAATGAAGAATTATTTCAAGGTTTTAGGTCAAAATAGGAATATAGTATATCTGGTTAATTGCGGTACAATTTCATCGATTGTGGTAAAATAATTGGTTGATTACGGTAGTTTATAACCGATTGCAGTAATAAACATGATGATTGCGGCAATAAACAAGTCTAATGCGGAAAACTTCCTTCAATTACGGCACAATGCGGGCAATTGCAGTAAATGAGGAATAGTCTAAAAAAGACTAGAGGAAAAGTACCATTTCTTGATATTTTTGAAATTTTCTGGAACAATGCTTCTGATTTACAAGATAGTTGACATTGACAACCCTAGAATTTAACACGTTTGACTCGTTTTGATAGTTTGGATGTTTTGTTTTGCATTTTCAAAAACTGATCAAAGGAACAAGCACAATAGACACTGTGTTTTGAAGAATGAAGACTGAAATTGTGTATGTTCTACAACTTTTTCAAGTTGCAAGGTTATCACGAGGTCTCAACAATGAACAATCAGATTAATCTAGGTCAATGGCTTCAGAATATAATGTTATAGGCCCAATTCTTGAATGTTTGTTAGCTCACACAATAATTGTCACGCTACTAGGACACGAAGGTCCACGATGTAGGTGCCCGTGTTTTTACCATTTCCAGGTATTGTTGTCATGAAGTGAAGATCTCTTTCACTACACAAATACTGTGGGACACATATATTGGGAATCTTGAGGGGAAATTCTACAACCCCTTGCACTATAATAAGGTATCTGTTCGGAGGTAAAATGGGTTGGCCTCTAATTAATCAAAGTTCTAGTAAGGGTCTGTGGCGTCTCTCTAATCGGTTTGTACATGCTTGACTCACTTAAGAGCTTATTTGACCATGCTGGCTCCTTAGGGATATTCACCCGATCAAGACTATTATCAACATGTCTCGCTCGAGCTTGGCTAGATAAGATAGAACTTTGGTTCATGCCTTGTTTATATACTGATCGGAAGGATTACCAGTTTAAGGTCGTCCTCCAAGGAAGAAGCGCATTCCTCGGACAGGCCTTTCTAAAAAAGTAAAGGTTTGTAATCTAACAGTTTGTGCAAATTCACCCAAAACTCAAGACACAAGGTAAATTGATTAAGCTCCAAAGTTTAAAGTGTGAACTAAGCTACACCACCATACAAGCACCAATGTTCAATTTTAAGCCCAAAAGTAGGTGTTGATTGCTTGTTCAAATTTAATGTACCAAATTGAGAGATTTTTTTCCTTTGTTCAATTTTAATCCTCACGTCAATTTTAAGCCCAAATCCAAAATATGAGATGTGATATGTTTTGCAAGCACTGTTCTTTTTAAACCCAAATCGACAAATGAATTCCTTTTAGTTTGCTGTGTTTAAGCAGGTTAGCTCCAAAAAGGATTAAAATGAGAATATATGTAACTTTGAAATAATGAATGATGCTTACCAAAACTTACCCTTCTCTGTCCTCAGTGATTTGGTCCAATCCTGCACAAAAACTAAAAAATGTCAAATTAGAAACAGATGGGCAGAAGATTTGGATCTGATATTGCAATATTTTTGCGATTACGGCAAACTTCTGGCAATTGTGGTAAACTTCTGTCAATTGCGGTAAAGCACTCGCAACTACGGCAAAATGTTGTCGATTGCGGCACGGATCGGGCACCTGCAGCAAAATTCATTCAATTGCAGCACGGATCAGACAATTGTGACAAAGTACCCGAAGAAAGAAGGCATAAATAGACAGAATAATACTGTGAAATCCTGTAATCAGTTGCGGTATTAAACCAGTCGATTGTGGCACAATTTTGATGACTGCAGTAAAATACCAGCAACTGCGAAATAATACAAGTATCAAAGAAAAGTCCAATTTTTAAATTTACGACCGTACAGCCATGGTTGATCAATCTAGTTCTTCGTCTGTAAGAGATATTTGGGCTGTTTGTTCACGTCGGGTTCACCAAAATGTATGCCTCTCTTCGGTCGTGATCCACAGATTTCCAAGCTTTCCAAAGGCAAGGGTCAATAGCAAAGGTTTCACAAATGATATAAACCAAATACATAATGCTACTAAAATGAATAACAATAAAATGTAATCAATAAAATGTACAAGCAAGAGAAAGGAAAACAAATAAATGCAAACCCCATGATGCTTGAAGCTTCTATTGTCTCTCTCTACTCCTTCCGAAACACTATTCTTGATGCTCAATATTGGCGGGGCAGCGTCTATGACTTGAGAAGTGTCAAGAATTTGCTAATTAAAATGGGTGTGTGATCGCAAAATGACTTGAATGCTAGAACCAAACTGATGGAGTAATGGTGCATGAGAGCTTGAAATCTTGGATCCTTCAAATAGTTATGAAGGGTTTATTATTGTATACACCCTAAAATGGTTGCCTAGACTTTGGGCCCCATTTCTCAATTTATCAAATCCCTGAATCAATATTTTCAAATATCAACAATATCAATTATATCAATTTCCTTGATCAAATCATAA
>MU223472.1:3542-25155 GCA_018584345.1 Thuja plicata
TTACCGATGCTCAGTAAATATGCAGAGTATACCAATCAATCCATAAATGCATATGTGAAATGTAAAACAATAAAGTAATAAACCATACACACATAACACAAGGATTTTAACATGGAAACCCTGTTAAAGGAAAAACCATTGGGACCGGTACCCCAAATTTACACTCTTCTGAAGTGAGCCTTGTTAGGAGCCAACCCTATTAAAGGTTACAAACACACTATTAAGTGCGACCTTGTTAGAGGATTTTTAAACATAGATTGTCACTAAGTATTTGGCACCTATGCTACCATCCTTGAATCAGTCTCTAGACTGTCAATAGGCTTTATTCTAATCTTACGACCATCCTTGAATCAGCGTCCTTCTTAGACTGTCAATAGGCTTTAGGTAAGATCGATGCTACTATCATGAATCAACCTTTTTGGTAATCTGTTAGGATATACCTCAATTATAGAAGACGGTTAAGTCCTGCTCGGTTAAGTCCTACTCTGTTAAGTCCTTCTCTGTTAAACTGAAACACAATGACCTATTTCTAATGCAAATTTGAATTGCATATATTCAAATCTATTTACATACTTTACCTCTCTGATCAATATGTCAATTCTATTCCTTTGTGCTTCTCACTTTCTGCTCTGTGATGTTGTGCTTCACTATTTGTCGGTGTCTGCAGAATTCTTTAGCTCTCCCTTAGCTCGATTGATCAGGACTGTATGAAGCTTATCCTTCACTAGTTTATCTTCAGCATCTTCTCCCAATTCACTCCCCCATGTATCTAATTGCATATGGAAATGAATTATGCTTGTCTCTTATATAGACATGATATTCCTTAACTATTGATTCTTGATTCTTGGCGTGAAAAACAATCCAGTAAATTTGATTTACAGCTTTAACTTCTGATTTATCTCGTAGTTATCTTCTTGCCAGCTATATAAATCATCTTTAAATCACTTACTTAACCGTGGTCAAATAAAAAAAATAAAACAACCAGTTAATTCTATCCTTAAGCTTTGTCAGCTAGATATTTTGTCATTTTCTTATCTCTCTGTTCTATCAGTCAATTCTGTAGTTTGTCACCAGTGACAACTGCTAGTTCGGTTGGTGCAACTTCAGTTAGCTTCGAGATCTCCTTCTGTTGGGAATCATTGGATCTTGCTCGTTGGAAAACACTATTTTCAGCTCGTCAGGCATCATGTGATTCTGCTTCGTTGGGCAACACTATCTTCTACTTGTTGGGCATCACTATGACTTTATCTCTATCTTTATCGATGGTGTGCACTCCACCGATGTAATCTGTCACTTGGTGAATACTTGAATTTTATGCATTTTTGAAAGCATAATCATTATTCCATTGATTCTCTGAAGTCTTTGGCATTATGTGTATGACCATACAGATGATATCAAGTTGACATCAATGACAATACAAACCATTAACTGATTTAATGTCTTGGATCATCTTCAACTTAATATTATCAAACATTTAATCAGTTACATGTCATCATTCAATACATAACTTAAGCAAAAATATTCTTATTGAGACCACAAAGGATTGAAAACTTAGCTCTTGCATTCAGCTCATCTTTAGTTTTGTCATTGTGATCTTTAGGCACAATGGCAGGAACACTAGACTTATTTGTAACTACCTCCCACATTCTAACATCAAGGGAATTTAAGAATGATTCCACTATAACTTTCCGAAACATATAATCAATTCCATCAAATAGAGGGTCTCATGTAAGTGAAGCTCCTTCTCCTTGACGAGCCATTAGAACACTTCCAAAATATGAGAAGAAATCCCTAGGATGGACCTATATGGGGACCCTATGCTCTGATACCACTAGTTGGAAGTGCATTCACTCTAGGAGGGGGTAGAATCAGAGTTAAAATAATTTAAAATGTGACAATAAATCTCTTTTGGATTGAATCCTTTATCTGAATCAACATTCAAAATTAGCATACCAGAACTGAACAACTTAGGCATGAACACAATAAGACTGTTATGAAGCATAAATATGTTCATTCAATATGGCATGAATAACATTCAGAGTGCTTTCAATATAAAATTATGATGCAAATTAAACTTAAATAGCATGAACTACTTAACATAAATGATGACAAAGACATAAGTATCAGAGCATTACCAGTAGATAATGAAATGAAACAAGTTTATTTAATGCAGAACCCTAAATCACAAAACAAAATGCAATAATAAGAGATGATACAGATGAGACAAGATCAAAAACCAAATGACACCAGTATTTGTTAAGTTTTCTAAAGTATTGAACAAAATGAACTGAATCAAACAAACTATAAATCAAACAAAGCGAGAAATAAGCCAAAAGAGATCCTCACATAACACATGTTTGTGCCGAGAGGACAACCCTCTTGGAAAAAAAATCAAATCAAATCCTGTAAACCTTTTATTATTCAATGAGCACCAACACAATTACATTTTTTTAGTAGCACCAACTGCAAGGAGCACCAACCCCTATTTCAACATTTCAAAAATGTTTGAAACTAATAATCCTACAATTGCCTTATGAATTTACAGTTATAATATTACTAGATACAATGAGTGATACAACTTTATATTCTAATTTCAATTACAACTATTATCATAATACTTCAAGTGTTTTCCCAACCATCTATTTCACAGAGAATCCTTTTACAAAATTGTTCTGTCTTTATGCTCAGTATTTTCTAATTTGTATCTCTCAAAAAGATTCAACCAATTTTCCCTCATATATATTACCACATATATTTATTTTCAGTTATTTTTTCAAGATAGGGTACACAAACCCTGGAGAAAATCCCTAAAAATCAGAAAGAACCTTTAACCATCGGAACCAAAAACAACCACCACTGGATTCCAAATGATGCAAGAGTCAGTATAACTAAAGCCCAAATGATAAAATTAATCAAAAAACCCATTGTAACTATTCCAAATACTCCATGGTAGGAGTGACTCTATTGTTCAAAGCTTTGTCTTATCAAAATAACAAATGAAATGATCCCTAACATTTTCCTTATTTCCATTCACTTGAGCTCTTAAACTAAAACAAATAACTTTTGGGTTCCATAAATAACACATAATTATGTTGAAGTCTATTGATCATCATGAATGCAAGAGACATAATCACCATTCCAATCATTGTCTATGTGAGAAATAGACTCACTACTGATATCAAAGCAACCCGCTAAAACAATAATTTGAGTTGTATGTATATCAAATACTATCAATGAGCCTACTGAACACATATAGTATGTTCTAGACAATGTAATCCGATACCACTAAGCTATCCCATGTAGATCCAAAAATATGTCATATGCTAAGTGCTTGGTCATCACTTTAAAGATCAACCAATATAAATGTCCTATCATTTAGTTAACATCAATATGCCATAATAAAAGTGCCAAATGCTCTTTTTGTCATCAAGGGAAAATATAAGGGGCAACAGTCATTGACCTGACATTGTTCTAGCTAGAAAGGGTGGTGACATTATGGACTTTAAAGGGTTTTTTTTTTTTATTTCTACCCTACCAAAGGGTTTTTTACCTTCTCTTTCACTTTGAAGGAAGTTTGTGTTCGCATTCTTTTTGTGGGCCACAGTTTTATGGTAAGAAAATTCTTCAACTTTGCAAATGGAGGACATAGTTTTACCCTGTTGCACACCTTTTTGGTGTTGTCTTAACCTGGGTTTGCCTCCTAGGTTTGTCTCTAGAATTTTGGATGAAGAAGTGATTGAGGGTATTTCTAGTTTCTTTGGTAAGCTCTTAGGCATTGGCACTGTCACTATCACTAAAAACCATAACAGATTTATTTTTTTCTTATTTTTGTGTTTCGATGGTTTTTGACACTATTCTTTCGATGTCTATTGAGCTAAAGTATCATCTATATTCCTAGAGTTAGAGGCTTGAATATGAGAACTCTACCCCTTTTTTCCAGATTTACTCTTCTTATGATCACCTTAGTTTAAATTTTCTAGAGATTGAAGCTCAAATAAATTTTGGAAAGAATAAATTTATGGACTGTTATTCAACCACCATTAATCAAAGAATTTCATCCCTCTTGTTGGTCCCAGATGGAGACAAAGGGATTCTTGGACCCTTTTTGGAAGAATTATCTATCCCTGAGATGGTCAAGAATCTTGTGGAGTTTTTTTGAGGTTGAGTCAAAGTATTTTGAAGTTGCTCATGTGATGGATTTCCTAAGGTTGTGGATTATCTACCTTTAATTTAGCTGGTTCCTTTTTATGAACCTTTGTGCCCTATCTCATATTTTTCTCCCTCTTCGACTTCCCCATGTGTGTTGTTCTTTCTTCCCCTCATTTCTCTTCCCCCTCCCATTATAGGCTAGTTTTTATAGAGCTAGCTTATTTCTCTTCACCCACTTTCTCTACCTACTATTCTCTCCCAATTACTATTGATGGGCAAGGACTCCCCTCCGTTGGCTTCCTACTTTAAGATTTGTAAATTTACAGAAGTGGGGAACTATAAAACAAGCTATAGATTGGATAAGGACATTAGAGATTCAAGTGCAGCAAGAAATGTGGTGAATGTTAGCCAAAGTACCTAGGAGAAGTCATGCTCCTACAAATAAAAAAGATAATTAATCTCACTTGGAATATAAGAGGACTCAAGGGTCCTCATATGCAAATTTTAGTAAAAAAAACTAATCAAAGACATTCACACATATATTCTTTTGATTTAAGAGTAAAAAATAATAGAAGAATCATTTTACAAAGTTAGCAAATATATCTGGTTCTTCTCTAACTCTTTATCTATTTGTGCTAAAGGGGCTTCTGGGGCCTGATCATGCTTTGGAAATCTAACAATCTAGTTGGTTTCCTCGATTCTCAAACTAAAAGTGCTCAAAACATCTCCTTTAAGGATGTAAACTCCTCAATTCGATGGAATTTGACTAATGTCTATGCTCCTAATAATATGAATCTTAGAAGAGATATTTGGGCCTCTCTTCTCATTAATCAGGCCACTTTCTTTAATTCTAACTAGATGGTCATGGGGGACTTTAAAATCTCCGCCTTATCCATCGTAAAAATATGGGGGCTCTCTTTATTTTACTAAATCTATGCAAGACCTTCATGATTTTTTTTCCAATGACCTGCCCTTGGACTCGAAATTGCTTGGGAAAAAGTTCACTTGGTCAAATATTAATTTTGGAGATTACTTAATTCAGGTTAGATTGGATCATTGTCTTATTTCCTCTTCTTGGTCCATCTATGATAAAATAAAATAAATTCTTAAATCAGATTTGGATCAGATTACTGTCATATTTTACTCAATTGGAACTCAAATAGGACTAGAAATATTCTCCCTTTTAGATTTGAAGTGATGTAGACTTACCTCCCATAATTTAAAGATCTTCTTTCTCTTTGGTGGACTGAGGATGTCTAGGGTACGACTATGTTCAGATTGGTCAGTAAATTGAAACTAGTTAAGACTAAGTTGAAGGATTCAAACAAGTACTCTTTTGGAAACATTTTCCTTAAGAAGAAGCAATTGAAACAAAAAAATATTGGAGATTCAAAATTATATTGAAAGAGAGCGATGGACCTTACAGTTTTCCTTAGCTAAGAAAACATTTATGGGAGAACTTTACAATATTATAGATAAAGATGAAACTTCTGGAAACAAAGATTGAGAGTCCAACGAATAAAAGACAGAGACCATAATACCAAATTATTTCACCATTCTACTATAAGACATAAAAATAAATTTCATCAGAGAGATAATATGCCTCGATGGTTCTATTCTCAACTCTAAAGAATATATTAATAACCCAAAGCCATCGATTTATTTTATTCTATTATGAACCTGGCTCCTATGTTTGATCCTAATGTTCCCCAGATTTTAGAATCTTTATTGCTCAATTTTCCAAAGATCATCTCTTTCAAAGATATCAAGGGTATGTATTCTCTGGTTTCAGTTGATGAAGTCAAGAAAGTGACTTTTTCTCTTACCCCTACAAGTCTTTGGGGCCTGAAAACTTACCCCCTCATTTTATCAAGAATTTTTAGGATATTGTTGGTAATGATATTTTCTTGGTTTCCATGGAATTCTTCTCTTCGGGTATTTTTCAACAGAACTACAAAATATCTATAGTGACCTAGCTCCTAAAAAATGTGGATCCGACAAAATGTCTTAGTTTTGTCCCATTAGTCTTTGTAAAACCATGTATAAAATTATGTTGAAAATCTTATCCACCCTCACTAGAAAGGCTTTATTCTAGATAGGTAGATCATATATGCAGTTATAATGGTACATGATGTGCTCAACTTCATTGCTAATGGTAAACAAGAAAGTATGCTTCTCATGCTTGAAATTTTAAAGGCTTATGATATGGTTTATTGACCCTTTCTCTATTAAATTTTAAGAAAATATGGCGTTGAAGGAAACATCCTCAAAATTATTAAGGCTTGTTTTCATTCTCCCACTTTCTTAGTGTTGGTTAAGGGACCTTTGGAAGTTTTTATATCTAATTTTGGAGGGTTCAGATAGGGAGATCCCCTGTCCCCTTACCTCTTCATTTTATTTGCAAATATTCAAGGCTAAAGCATCTCCAAGAAGGTGGTCAAGGAACTCTCAACAGCTTTAAAATCTCTTCTTCTCCCACTGTGGTTTCTATTCAATAGTCTTTTTTATGATAAAATTATTCTAGGGTTGACTTCTTTATCTAAAGTTAAAGCTTTAAAATCCCTTATGTTGAATTGCATTGGCTAATTGGACCTTTTCATCTCATTTGGAATGTTTGGGTGGTGATGACAATTGTATTTTCAAAAATAAATCTTCCTCCTTTTCTGATTTTTCCATAAGGTTGGAAAAGTCCATTTCGAAGGTATCTCTTTCTTTTATATGTAAGAACCTAGATCACTTAAATATCTTCTCATTTTGGGATAGAAAGATTAGAAACAAATGGAAATCCCTCTCACTTATTCCCAATTAGAGTTATTTTCAATCACTTGCTTCTAAAAATGCAAATCATAGGTTGGTTAAATGGTGCCCCTTCAAGTGTAAATTTAACTATGATGGTGCATCTAAGGATAATCTTGGTAAGTCAAGAGTTGGGGTGGTCATCACTAATCCCAATGGTATAATTTTAAAAATGTCTTGTAATTCTATTGAGGAGGGCTCAAATAATTCTGCTGAGTTATAGGCATTATCCATCGGGAATGATTTAGTTGTCTCTCTAATCCTTGAGGGTGTTATCTTTGAGGGGGACTTGATTTTTACCTTTTAAGCAGTTTCCAAAAAGTCTTTTCATATTTAGCAATATAATTACATGTTGGCTTCTATCGTTGATTGACTAAAGTAGTTTAATTCATATTAAGTGTCTCATTGCTATTAGGAAGCTAATGGGATGGCTAACTTTCTCACTAATAAAGCAATTGATTATCAATATCCCCTCACCGAGCTGTTGCCTCGGGATTTTCCTCCCTTTTTCTTGGGAAATCCTTATACCTTTCCTGTCTTGATTTGGTGGTACCACTCTTTTTTCCAACCCCTCTTCTCCCGATTACAATTATTCTGGTATAATATTACTTCGCTTGGTTTGGTATGATCTAATCTTTCTTTATTTGGTTGGGATGTCACTGTCATTTTCACTCCCGTCCCTCCTATATTTTGCATTCAATATTGTTACCCTTATGTGACTGGTTGAGGTTTTGCCTCTCGCCCCTCTCATATTTGAAATGTTAGGTTTGTTTTGTGTGTTTCGCATGGGTGGAGATGGCATTTGCATTCTAGCCCTAAGGTTTGAAGGATTTTCTCTTTAATCCTTTGTTTTCTCTTTTTCTTTTCATGCAGAAATTTTTTTAGATGTTTGTATCATGGTTTTCCTTGTCGATATGTCATATGTTGGTATCTTGCTCATTTATGGTTGTCATCTCTGGAAGATTCTGGAAATATTTTTATAGCTATGTTCATAGTTATATGATATCTGACTCATAATTTTCTTAGATGGAATAATGGTGTTCATATGGTTTCTGATATGGATTTGGTCAAGTATTCCTCCTCATTTGTGAGCAATGTTTGATTTGTTCTCTCTACTTCAACCATACATTTTAATCAGAGTAATTATTGTATGTCAATCAATTATTCTATGCATACTCACTTCTGTATGGATGAATTTTTAGCATGTTGCATATTTTATTTGCACTAGATATAATATAATGCATTACCGTAAATCATAGTCATTTTTCTTCTCCTCTCCACTTCTCATCATTTTCTACTCTCCTATATAATGCATTAGATATGATATGATACAATTGTCCTAAGCATATTAAGAGACATGATATTTGAATTGTCATTTAGACAATAAGGAAGTGCAATGGGAATCTTATATCTATATTTCATTTGATGCTATATTGAATACTTATAATCTTTCTGGATTAAGTCATGTGCTGGTATACCCAGCTCTTTATTTTTTGAAGGCAGACAAAAATGTTGATATCTTCGTATGTTTGACTCTGCATGGATAAATGAAATTAACTCTCTCAATAATTCAGTTATGTGGGCTACATAAACCTGGGTGGCTATTTACTATTACTATGCATTGAATTACTTGTGGCGGAGATTTTTTTTTTTTATCTCTAATTGCTTTTATCTTATTTTTGCATACATTCAAAATGTATCATCTTCTAATGCTTGTCTGAGTATATTGTGGCTCTCTCCATTGCAACTAATATGATAAATGTTGAACTGTTTGATAAGGATATTCTTTTACAATACCTCAATAGTTATGGATTAGGTGTTGGATCTTTTCATATGGCCAATTTCATTAAATTTCATGATTTTATGTCACACTCTTCTCTTCAAGATTTGTTGGATGTTGCTCTTTCTGTTGTATAGGATGATAGAATTGATGAGTTTGTTAATGATTTTTTGAAGTTGCTTTAGGATTTTGATCTTGTTCTGGCATTAGATGCCCTAGATCAAATTTTAGCTATTTAGAATATTCTTTCTCATGATAGAGATTGTGGTGGCTCTTTGTCTTTGGTTGCTCTGCCTCGACTGGAAGATACTCCTATTCTTGTTGATTCTTTGGTCTCTCCTAGTTTGGACGGGCCTTCTGCTGATCCTCATTATCATAATTCTTTTGAAACTTTGAGTTTCATCTCTTTGGATGATCTAGGAGATGTTTTGTTTCCTCTTGAGAACAAATATTTTGTTAGATACTTTCATCATGCTTTGTGCTCTTTGAGGTTTTTGCATCTATGGGGGTTGGTGGGTAGTCTATTTTCTTTCTCCTCTCTTCTGGATCTATTACATCCTATGTGGTTGGGATTCATAGACAATTATCAGTTTGTCGCTCATCTCTATTGAGGCCAATTTTTGTTTTTGATTTAAAAAAGAAGCCAAAAGTAGGGGTTGACCCGAACAGAAAACCAGCACGAGGAGTGCCAAAAACCAGCAAACCACCCACAACAAACCCTCTGCCTATGCCAATTTTGAAAACCAAAAACCAAGAAAGAAAATCAACAGGCCCCTACTCCAACATAGAGCTGGTAACCAGCCTAGAACTCCTGATAGGCCCCAACCTCACCATGAGGTTGGTAACCAGCCTGTGGTAGTAATTAACAGTAAAGTTAATATTAACAGTAACAAACAACAGAAAGCAGAAATTAACAGTAAAAACCAGTCTGCTAGTCTTTACAGGCCCCAACCTCACCACGAGGTTGGTAACCAGCCTATGGTAGTAATTAAGTGCATAGTTAATATTAACAGTAGAAAACACCAGATAACATAATATAGAATTAACACAAAGATCAAAAAGGCCAACCACACCCATCCGGAGAGTCCAGTCAAAAAGGTTAATCATAGAAAAAAAGGAGGGGGCTAATTGGGGTTACCTTCCCCGTCTTTTAATAGGAGCTTCAGCCAATCGTCCGCAAGGAATTGGTACAGTTTTTCCTCCTTACATTCACCTCCCGGGTTCAATTTCTCCATGTGAAGGAGTTGGAGAGTGGTGGTAGCTGCGTGCATTACCTTCATAGAAAAATCCACAATCATGTTGAAGCTTTCCCTGAGATTATTGATTTGCGCTCTTATTTCCTTTATCTCCACCTTGGGGATAGACAACAACTCCTAAGGACTAGCATTGCCAAAGGGGGTGTCACTCACAGCAGCAAGAAGTTTAACCTCTATTTTTTTTGGGTCCTCTGAGGTAATGTTTATAACCACCTGAGGGCTAGGGGACTGTAGGGTTAGGAGCTGGGAATCCTCTTTCTTCTCCTCAAATATTTTTCTGTTGGAGAGGTCATATGCAGGGAGACAAAACTGACCGAGACATGAGAGTCATGGCTATTCACAGATCCCTCCACAACAGGGCTTTGCTTCTTTATTTCCTTATTCTTCTCCTCGACCTTAATTTTCTTTCCCAGTTTAGAATTCACCCTAGAAGCCTGCTTGATATCTCCTTCCTCCTCTGAATCTTCTTCCTCTTCTTCCTCTTCAGTACACCTCTTTCTCACCGCTTTTTGCTTGTATCTGGTTTTAGTGGCTAGTCTATTAGATCTCTATCTATTGTTGTTCTCCTCCTCCTCACCTTCAAAATCAATGGTGATTTGGTCACCGTTGGTAGAGCTCTATTTATTTTTCTTGGAGATCGGGGTTTTGGAGGAAGTCGTGGGGTTGGAGAGCGTGACTTGAAGCTCGTTAGGGTTTGCAGGGTAATGTGTGGGGATAAGAAGAGAAATAGTCCTAGGCAGGCAGAGGGCTAAGTGGAAATTGTAAAGGAAAAGCATTAAGCCCTGATGGAGGATACAATAATTCTGCCTAGTTTTCATTTTTTCTCTAACATCCAAAACAGACGCTTCCATAAAATGGAGCAGGAAAAATGGAAAGGATATGGAATCATTTTACCTCAAGTGGTTGAGAAGAGGGAAATGGTAGTTGTAACAGGTGCTAAAGTGACCTTCCACAGTGATTTACTTCATCAAGATGAGGCACATATCATCCCATGGGTCGGGTAACGATAATCTATTGAATCCTCCCCTAAAGCATTCAGGAATCTCTACCTTTTTGAAGAACCATTTCATATGGGTGTCATCATGGCTTTTGGTGATCTTCTTCAATTTTTTCCCCTCTGTGGAGAGACCCGTGGCTTGTGCGATCACCTCCTCATTAATCTCAAATGTTATTCCATTAATAGTTACTTTACACTCATCCCAAGTTTTCACTAGCTGCAGCGAGATAAGTTCATCACTTCCGCCCATAGCCTTCATGAAAGGGAAGAAACCACCCTCCTTGAGGTAGTTAAGAATGCATGGATTTTTTATTAAGTCATCCTCGATCCTAGGGGGTTCCACCCGCACCATGTCTCTGCCCATCTCCAAGCTGTATTCAGGCAAGTCTTCCTCCTTAGTCTTAACCGACATCCCACCTTCCCTTCCATTTTTCAGCACAACCCTAACCAGAGCGGAGAAAAAAACCTAGTAAATGTACCACTTTTGTCTCCAACCACAAAACCAAGTGGTAAAAATTTTTGCCTGCTCACAAAGAAGGCCCGTACTATTCACATGGTTTGCCGATATGAGTGAATAAGCTTTGCATATCGAGAAATGATTTCACCTTAAAGGCCATAAAGGCTTGATGTTGTAATTAATCCCATCAGTCATTTCATTCTTTCCCTTGTGCGTGTTAAGCTCCATGTCTTCTATTAATTTGAAAAAGCTCGTACTCTTTTTAAAAATGGCTTTGATGTCCAGTCTTTCAAAATGACAATAATTAATATTAACACACCCCGTATCTCTTATACAATTTGAAATAATGTTGTGCCTCGTGAAATTGCCCGCTGACTTATTTGACCAATCAACATCATCCTTGTCAGACATTATTAAATTTGCTTTCTTTTTCCACAATCCGAATAATGTACTTTGCAAGGGAGTTTAAGTTTCTCTGACATCTCAAGTTATCCACTGCAAAACCCAAGGTTGCCAGCATGTCTGCCACTGCATTGCCTTCATGGTAAATGTGCTGAAGGAAGAATTCATCAAACTTGGGGAGAAGAAAATATATTTCATGTAGCACATTTGCCAAAATCTAGCCAGTATTATAGTTCCCTTTAACCAGCTCGATAACAATTTTAGAATCACCTTCTATGATTAATCATTTAATCCCTATATCAGATGCCACCTTGAGACCCCATAGGAGGGCAGACATCTCAGCCAAATTGTTAGTTCCCATTCCAAGGTGGACCACATAGGCTAGGATAAGGTGACCATTATGATCATGAAGAATACCACCTCCAACAACAATGCCATTAGAGGCAGTCCCATCAAAGTTCAGCTTAGTTATGTTTTCCTCTAGGGGAGACCATTTAGTGTTTAGTCTTTTCAGAATTTTGGAATTGTCCATCACATAGAATGAAGTGGGAAGAGCCCATTCCTTGGTTATCATACACTCTAGTCCCTGGAGGGGTGGGGGGGATTTTCCAGCGGTAGGTATCCAAATTTTCCTTCAGCAGGTTCACAATCAGCCGCACTGTACCTTCAACATTACTGTCTTCTCTAAAAATCTAGTTGTTTCATTCCTTCCATAGACCCCAGCAGACATGCGGGGGTAATAATCTCCAAAGGATGTGAATAAGAGGATGCTCAGCAATTCAACCCTAGTTATTAATGAATTCATCTAAGTGCTCCAAAAAGACCCAGTCCAACTTCATTTTTCTCATAATTTTTCCCCGCACCTGAGAAGCATAAGGGCAATGAATAAGAATATGGTTTATAGATTCTGCCTGCATTTTACAAAGAACACACCTATTAACCAACTAAACCCCCCATTTCTAGAGGTTCTCTAAAGTAAGGATTTTCCCATGAAGAGCGGTCCACCAGAGGAAATTGATTTTGGGAATGAGTTGGGGGAGCCACACCTTTCCCCAACTCAACTCATCGGCCAGGGCCTTAATGTTAGCATGGTATGCAGATTTGACCGTGACCTCCCCCAATTTGTTGTGGCACCATATAGCCTTGTCAACAATTTGAGAGAAGGGGATCCTAATCATAGCAATCATTTTCTGAAGTTCCATAGTGTGGTTTGGGATATGCTCCTGGTCATGATAAGCATTAGCAAGGTTCTTCCATTTCTTATCTTGAGAAATGTAGTCACTGACTTTGTCTCCAAAGTGAGAATTCAAATGATCTCTGAGGAGAAAAAGATTATTTTTACTAAGAGGTTTATCTCCTACCCACCAGTCCTCCCAGAAATTTATCTGCTTTCCGTCACCAACCACCCATTTTAAGCCTCTGAGGAGGGAACCTTTACTTTTCACCATGAAATTCTAGAATCTAAACCCAGTGGGGTAGCTTTGACCCATGGGAAATTGGTCATTTAAGAAGTATTTTGCCTTCAAAATTTTGCACCACCCCGAGTTACCTTTAAAGAGTTGCCACCCAAGTTTGGTAATTAGCGCCTTGTTAAGATCTTTTATTTTTCTCACATCCAGTCCTCCCACCTTCTTGGGTTGGCACACTGTTACCCAGCTATTCAGGTTCATTTTAGTCTTTTCCTCCATTCCAGACCATAGGAAGTTCTTTTGGATTTTTTCCAGTTTCTCAGCAGTTCTGTCATTGATTTTGAAAAGAGATAGAAAGTAAACCGGTATTCCTTGGAGGGTCGCCGCCATAAGTTCAAGCTTTCCCGCATTACTTAGTACCTTGCCTTTCCATCCAGCCAATTTTTTCTGCATTCTTTCAAGTATAGAGTTCCAGAAAGGTTTGGATACTTCCTTAATAGTGAGAGGGAGCCCAAGATAAGTGTCAGGGAGTATACCACCCTTACACCCAATAGAATCTATAATTTTCAACTGGGTTCTTTGCTCAGAATTATAGAAGTAAATTTTTCTTTTACTGTAATTAATCACCTAAATCTAGGCCTCCGCATAAACATTTAGCAAATCTTTCCAAGCTCTCGCTTCTCTGATGCAAGCTTTCCCAAACAAAAAAGTGTCATCCATGAATTGTTGGATAACTTTTGGAGGAAGAGTGGAGGCCAGTTTGAATCCAGCAATGTGGCCAGAAGCCTCCAGCCTCAACAGATTATAGGCCAGCACCTTAGCCACCAGGAGGAACGAATAAGGGGATAGGGGGTCACCTTGGCACAATCCCCTCTCTAGATTAAAGGACCCCCAAGGAGCACCATTAACCAGAACTGCAAATTCAACAGTTTCAATCGCCACCTTGACAATTCTAATGAAATTTACATTAAAGCCAATATTATTTAGAACCCTGTACAGGAATTTCCAGATCACCTTATCATACGCCTTAGAGATATCAAGTTTCAGTGCCATGCTAGCATTATTACCTCTATCCATCGAGTGAATGATTTCATGGGTAGTGATAGCCGCATCAAGAATTTGCCTTCCTAGAACAAAGCCCTTCTTGTTGGGGTTAATAATTTTATCCAGAAGAGGTTTGATCCTATTAGTGATGATTTTTGAAAGGATTTTATAAACTATTTTACAGAGGCTGATCGGTCAAAAATCACTTAATTCCTTGGGGTCTTGGATTTTAGGGACAAGAACAATGTAAGTTTTATTAATACTCTAGAGAATTTTTCCAGTTCTAACAAAATAACGGGCAGCATGGATAATATCATAGTTTATGATGTCCCAAAAATGTTGGAAGAAAGCCGAGGGAAATCCATTTGGCCCAAGAGATTTGAAAGCCCCCATGGAGAAAACTATGGTTTTGACTTCCTCCTTAGAGACCTTGGAAAGAAGCCAATCATTCTATTCTCTAGAGATAACACTCAGGATAGCCTCTAGAAGATGGGAGCTGGAAATGTTAGCCCCCCTCTGAAGTTGGTTACTAAAGGTATCGCGAAAGAAATCTGCCACATGTTTACCAATTTCTTCATCCTCACTCATCACCACCCCATCGATAGCCAATGATTTAATAGTGTTCCTTCTCTTGTGAATTGAAGCAGATCTGTGGAAAAAAGTTGAGTTGCGGTCCCCTTCCTTGAGCCATTGGATGCGAGAACATTGCTTCCAGAAGATTTCCTCCCTTTTTATTTTATCTTTCCATTTATTCCTCCAACTTTCTTCCTCAATATGAGCTTCCACATTGGAATTGCCCATGGCCGTTTCATTTTGGAGGAGTTTAATTTTTTCCTCTATCTCTTTTTTGCACTGGAAAATGTCCCCGAATTTGCTTTTTCTCCATCCGTTGGCCTCCCTTTTGATAATTTTAAGCCTCTTAGCTATTCTAAACATAGTTGTACCTCTAATAGGCGTGTTCCACCACCTTTTTATGCAGTCTTTAAATTCCTGGCGAGAATGCCACATGATCTCATAGTAGAATGGACGGGGTCCAGCACAAGCTTTCTCCACACAGTCAAGAATTAAAGGAGAGTGATTAGACACAGTCCTTGGGAGGTGCGAGAGACTTATCAAAGTGGCAATATCCCACCCATCGGATATCAACCATCTGTCTAACCTAACCTGAATAAGATGTCTACCTTTTCTATTGTTAGACCAAGAAAACCTCGAACCCTATAACTCAATATCAACCAAATCACTAATCCTCATGAAATCTGCAAGCTCTTGCATGCTATCAGAATAATCTTGGGAAACTCCTATTTTTTTTTAGGGGAACAAGGGGGAATTAAAATCTCCAGCACACATAATAGGGAAATCAAGGTCGGCATCAATGAGGTTAGAGATTTCCCCCCAGAGTCTACCCCATTCCGTTCTAGAGTTTGGGGCATAAATGTTGAACATATACCATGAAGAATTATTCCAAGTAAAAAATGCAGCAAGAAAGTTGTGAGAAGAATCCACAAATTTACCAGATAACTTACAAGGATTCCAGAGAGTAGTAACACCACCTAAAGCCCCATCAGCTTCACTATAAAGGAAGGCCGCCCCAGGCCAAATTTTATCAACCAGTGGCGCAACAATATTGTGCTTCATTTTTACCTCCTATATGAGAACCATATCAACTCAGAGCTCCATAATATACTTCTTTAAAGCAAACTTTTTTTGCGAGTTGTTCATGCCCCTTATGTTCCATGAGAGGAACTTCATCTTTTACCTTTTTGAGACTCTTCTAGGGTCAGTTGCCTTCCACTAGCAATGGCCCTTGTTGCTTCTTTAGCTCTGGTCGCCTTGGCAGTCGGATGGCCCACCTTGTTTTCACTCCCTACATCAGCCTTCACTTTTGATTCCAGTCCATCACTCATCTTCTTGCTCCTGGTTTTCCTTTTAGGTTTTTACCAGTCGGGGACCGAGGTCGATGGTGACAAGGAGGAAGCTCTCAAAATTTCCTCCCTGAGGTCTAAACCACTCTATCGGTACGATGAGGTTTCCCCCCAGAATTTTCCCATCAGAGCACTTCCACACACCTGAGACTTGTCTTCCATGTTGGTATTATAACCATTTGGACTATTAATAATAGTGTTGGAGACATCTGATAATACTATGACCATTTCTCCAACAATAGGGTCTGTGCCCTTCTCCACTACAAAGTTCACTCTGAGAATCTCACCTTCTTCTAAAGCCTCCACCTTCTCGGCTTCTGTGTTCTTTTCTAGCTTTTCCTTACTATATCATTTTTCTTGGGCATCAGTCTTCTCATTCTTTGTGTTCCTTACAGGTCCTTCTAAACCTAGTTCATTGCCTTAGGGGGGGACTCCATCACTGGAAGGAAGAACAACCGTGGTATTCACCGTGGTCCCAACAGACTCATCATTTTTAACCAAAGGAAACGGGCAAGTGATAGGATGTTCCTTCGGCTTAGCAGAGCCCTTGTAGTTAGTCACCACATGCCCATTTTTCCCACAATTCTGGCAATGTAGAGTGGCATTTTCATAAACAATGGCCTGGTTCCAGTTCCCCCACTTAGATTTAAGCATTACAAAGTTGGGGAGTGGGTTATTCATCGTGACATTAACACAAAATCTAGCAAACACCAAGCGAGATTTTGAAAGAGTAACTGAGTCAGCAGTCACAAAACTCCTGAAGGAATTCCCTATCCATCTAAACACTTTATTATCCCAAAATTTTAGGGGAAGTCTAGGAAGCCAGACCCAAACCGGGGCAACTTTTTGCAGATCAATTTCTGGGTTAAATCCAGGCTTCCATTTATCCATCAGGAGAGAATGCTTCCCATAGTACCAGGTCCCTGTGGAAATACTGCTGAAATTTGCCTCAGCATTGAATCTGAAAAGAAACAGCCCCCCTGGCATAGCAGAAACTGAGAGAGATCCTTTCACTTTCCACATGGTCATACACCAGTTACGCACCATCTCTATGGTGGGCCTAAAGGCCACAAACCTCCCAACAAGGGCAAGGTGTAGGGCAGCAGATATGTCCTCCACCACTCCATCTGGGATAGAGATTTTAGGACCAAATTTTCCCACTGAGAATTTAGGCATCTCAGGTGTGTCAGGAATTTCAGATCCCAACACCGCCATCTTCTAACCCCCCAACGCACCAAAATTATCCACCTTAACAGGCATATGAAGGGGCTCCATGGTCTCAGTTAAGGCAACAGGCGACTCAACCATCACAGAGGAAAAGGAGTCAACCCCAACCAAAAGGGGTTCAAAGTCATCTCTCCCTGCAAGGACCAGGAATAGGTCCAGGTAATCACCTCCCAGCTCCCCCGGCGGAGCCTGGGACGAGGCAGAAACACGCATTCATGGCCGACATAGAACCTAGCATTCAAAAGTTGCAGAGCAGGAAAAAGTTGCAGCAACGAATTTGTACTTTTTTCTATAATTAATTAGTTTTTAGTAGTTTTGACCACTTTGATTAAAAAAAGTATAAAAAATTAAAATTAAAGAATTCATTTAACTTGTCTTTTAACATAATTGACTTTATAATATTAACTATTAGAAATAAATGTCTATTGGGTTTTTCCTAATTCTATCAAGGATTTTTTCCAGCAATGGACTTTACCTAGCCAGAATAAGAGAGTTAGCCTTGTGTGGAACATACATATTCCGCACCTTATTTGGAACATATGGAAAGAGTAGAATAATAGGATTTTCAAGGAAGTGCAAAGATCTCCTTTGGTTCTTGTGAATGCTATTTTAAAAGTATTCAGGAAAATTTTCTTACGCATAATAAATCTCCTAAGAGCTTGGGGATAGAATTTTATTGTTGGAATGTTAGGTTGAAAGATGACAAGAATCATATTAGGGACAATTTCCACTGGTTAGCCCCCCCCCAAGGGTTGGGTTAAAATTAACTTTGACGATGCTGCCAAAGGTAACCCGGGTAAAGCTGGTTGTGGTGGCATCATTTGGGAGTGTAGAGATAAATTCATTGCGGCTATTGATGTTCCCATTGGATCCCAATAAAATCATATGGTTGAGGCTCTTGGGGCCTTTTACTCTCTATCCCTAGCCAAATATCTAAACTATCCGATGTATGGTTGGAAGGTGACTAACTAAATATTATAAACTACCTTAAAGGAAAATCCAAAGTTTCATGGTCTATAGAAAATGTGATTAATAAAGCTAAGGGTATTGTGAGGTCATTTAATCATTCTCATATCTCTCATGCCTATCGTGAGTCTAATAAAGTTGTTGATGTGTTCGCTAATAAAGGATTTGCTCTTGAATCTCTTATGACTTGGCAAAATATATCGAACCTAAATGTGGAAGATATTAGTCTTATTAATTTTGACAAGACTAATAGTAAAGAGGGAATATTTTATAATAATGATAGATATATTGCAGATGGATAAACACATCATTACTTATAGTGGCCATCGTAGAGAGGTGATGCATCATAATTTCAACTTTTCTCAGCACGTTGTCTGGGTGATTTGCTTCTTCTTTCTCAAAATCTAGATTTTGGCTTTTCTGTATTATTGGATGAACACTATTCCTATGAAAGAGACTACGATGGGTGGAAAATTCAATAGAGAAGAGTGTGTGAATGGCTTAAAGTGTAAAAGGGACCCTGTTATTTGGAGAAATCTTAGTAAGGGTCAACTTTCTCCCTACCTGGAGAAATTGCATGGGTACAACAAAGGCATTACACAAAATTTCATTACTGGCTAGAGGAATGAATCTATGACTATTGATGGGAGAAACATAGATCTCAATGTGGAGCTTATTGTGAAGGTAACTGGTTTACCCTTAACTAGCATTAACTTTTATAGAAATAGGAAAGTGTCTAAAATGACGGTTAGTAAATTCCCTAAGTCTGTGGCTGAGAAATAAAGAATTGTTAAAAATAAAGGTTTCTATGTCATAAATACTATTAAGGAGGTGTGGAGTAAAATCCTTGTGGTTTTAATAGAATGTATTTCTCTAGAAAGGCATTTTACGAGGGCACAGTCTCATCATTTTATGCTTTTAAACCATTCTCATCATAAAATCATTATTTCTTGGCCTTTTTACCTGTATAATTATCTATATCATAGTTTGGTTGAGAATAGGGAGGACTCAAGAAAATATTTTCTTTATGAGGGTCTCATTCTATTGATTATTGAGCATATAAGAGATAATATCTCTATTAATGTGGGTAAAATTCCTAGGGAAAAAAGGAAGATTATCAGCCCTGATCTAGGTAAGGCTAATGATTCTATGAAGAGGGTTAGAAATGTGAAGTTTGTGGCTATGAATGTGGGAACCCCATCCTCTTCTTTGAGGACCAAGAAAGCTGAGCTGGTGAATTATTCAATAAGCTCAGAGGATGAGGATTCAAATGGGGTTCCTTCTGGGAATGATGATTATGAATTTTCCTCTGATATTAGTAAAAATGATGAGTTTTTTGTTGGTGGTATGGATACCTTGACTCTAGGGGATTCCCCTGAAGAGAATCCTGAAAGCTCTGAAATGGCTTATGAGAAGGAGGAGGCTACATAACCTAACCAAAAAAATTTAGAGTTGGAGAATAGGAACATAGATATGGATATTGATCCCAATCATAGTGATAAAAAAAAAAGGTATTGACCTTGATGGGAACAGTCAGCCTAATAAGGAGAAGAAAAATTTGGCTAAGGGAGACGAGCATCTCAACCCCATGGATGGTATGGGGAATTATGACACGGCTAATGTAGTGAAGGAGTCTAATATGGAGAAACCCCATTCCCAGCCTTTGAATGTTAAGGAAAATGCTAATATTTACAAAGAGAAACTATGCACTAAGGATAGGCTTAAGGGAACAGATTATGACATCCTTTACATGGCTAAAGAGTTTGTGAAACCAGAGGAATAGAAGAGTAAGAACAACCTAGACACTTCTGAGAGAGAACTTTGTCTATGGCTATAAGTGACTTGTCTAAGAAGGAGTATTTTACTTTTGGGTTTTTACACATGGCTAAAGCCAAAGCCCTTTACTCTTTCAAGAATAATAATTGGACCTACCCAGAAATTAAGAAGCTCAGAGAGTAGAACAATGAACTGAAAAACCAATCTCCAAATCCTGAAGGACACAATGTATAACATATGTAAAGACAATGATAATTCTCAGGACATTTGTGCCTCTATTATGTTGTTATCTAGAATTGAAAGCCAGGAAAAAATGATGGAGAATATACCAGAACACTCGAAGGAGGGTATGAAGGCCTCTGCTAAAAACCTCTGTCTTTTGGTTAACATACTAGAGAATCCTATTACTACTCAGCCCACTACTATCAAGGGTAAAGGTCCTAGTTCAAGAACAAGAGCTGAGACAAACCAGACCTCCTCGTAGAGAAAGAATATCTTGGAGCTTAAAGCCAGTGTGGCTAAGATGACAGAGCTAGATGAGAAGATGGATGAAACCCTCTAGGGTTTTAAAGGTTGGCAGTAGGTGGTTTCTTAAACTGTGTCTTTTTCAGGTGTTTAGTCTGGGTTTTTTTTTTTTGAGGGGTGTCTTTGTCTCCCCTCTTGTTTTGTTTTTTTGTTCATTTTTTATGTTCTTAAACTCTTTATCCGCTGGTTTGTAAACTTTGGGTTTTAGGTCCCTATAAAACTTGATTTTGCTTAATTTTCAAAACTATTACAAATAAATAATAAATTTAATTTTAGATAACAAAAATACTTTAATAATGCTATTATCAAATTATATTTATTATCGTGGAAGGATCGGATACTAGTATAATACAAGTATTATTATGAAAATTTACCCTCATGCATTTTAAATTAGATATAGTAGCAGAATAAATATGTTTATGTGGATGTCTCTCTTGATGAGGATGTATATGCTTATTTGGATGTCTCTTATAGGGATGTATCTAAATCATTATATTCATTATTAATGCTTGTGTCCATTAAATAATGAAACCAACCATCTAAATAATTTATAATGCCAAAGGAAAATTGATTAATTTTATTAATAAAAAATCATATTATGAAAGGAAAGACAACATAATTTTAACATTATCTTATTTACCAAGAATCTCTGTTTCAATTCATTTTAGTTATACAAAATTTAAATTGTAGAAAGAAAGAGAACATGATTTTAACATTAATTTATTGAAATTTATATTATTCATATATTTACTTAAGTATAATATGATTTCACCTTTTTCGCCTAATAGTCCTCAATAATAACAACAATAATCTTCCCAATAATTCTGAACATTGTTACCTAGCAAATTCACATAAAAATTTAAGCTATGAAAGACACCATTGAATTCAGTGGCACAAAACATAAGCT
>MU223472.1:44955-74433 GCA_018584345.1 Thuja plicata
GGTTTTTTTTTTTTTTTTTGGGGGGGGGGTGGTTTTCCTTGGTCAAACCCTTGTTTTGGAATTAACCTCAAATATATGTAATTGAAATTGCAGAAGTAAACAAAGTAAATGCATAAATTCACCTTGCTTGTAAAAGTCCTTGTGGAGGATTTGAATCCTTGATTTCACAAGTATGTATGCACCAAAATGTAGAATGTAGGATGTCTTCAATATCTTGCTTGTAGATCTCCAATACCAAGTCTTGAATGGGTTCTTGATTTGGAAGAGGCTTGGAAGAAGATGGAGGGAGAGATCACCAAAAGGGCACTATGTAGCTTGAATCCTTCAATGGCCTCCAATAGATCTCCTTCATGAAAATGGATGCTAGAATTCTTGTGGATGGATGAATGCTTGCTTGAAATCTTTATCCTTAGCTTGCTTGGACTTCACTTGATAATGCTCTTGAATTGCTTAATGATGCTTAGAAGACTTAGAGAAAATGAGAGGAGAAGGCTCCCTTTTATATGAAACTAGGGCACAATCTTCTAAGGAGGCCAACATAGGATAATTAAATTCCCATTAAAGCCTTTACCCCTAGGAGAGGACCTATATTAAATATAATTTAGGAATCGACACTTTGGAACCCGAAATAGCTGACCCAGAAGCGGGAAAACACTTTTTGCAAAGACCGACATCCAAAACTATGACACCCCAAGATCTGAACCCTGGGTCAAGGTCGAGGTCGACCTTGACCTATTCAGGGTCGAGGTCAACCTTGACCTAGGTCAAGGTTGAGGTTGACATAGACCCAAAAGGTTGACCCTGACCTTGAAGTCCAGAATCTCAAATCTGCAGTCCTGAATGCAAAAATCAAGTTGGAAAGAAGTCGAAAGAGGGGAAGAATAGGGGGAAAGCCAAGTCTAGATCTAGAAACCATTCAAGGTGCTTGATACGACCCCAAACCACTTACTTAGAAGGCTAAACCAGTCTACTATGGAAGTGCTTCCATTTTTCGACTATACATAAGGAATTAGCGAAACGCAGTGATGACCTTTCCGTATAAACACAATGAAGCTATCCTTAAAGCCAATTTTTATATGTCATTCTTCTGAAGTTCTATTTAAATGAAGTTAATTATACTTTATACCAAAATAGAGATTTACCTCTGGAATCATTTTAAATGATATTAGTCACCTATGTGTCATAGCAATGTGATTGTTAGCAACTATTTCGTATTCTGTGTTTCCATTACTAGATAAAGCTGTCTTTTTTTGGTATCATTTTTCTTCCCTTCTAGTACTACTGGGATATTCATGAGTCTCCTTTGTGCATTGGGAACCTTCCTTAATGTTAAATCTGGGTGTTCCCAGCCAATGACTCACCAGCTGTTGGAAAGGCATCATCGAGTGAAACACTAGTCCACGCATTGGGAAGGTTGATCTTTTTCCTCATGTTAGAAATGTTTTTATTTATGTCAGTGACCTTGCACACTAGATGCACAGAGTAGAATTTCATCGTGCGGTGCTTGTAGTGGAACGTTTTGGCCTGTAGAGGAGATCAGACCCCAACAAATCTCCTTCCACTGCTGATTAGACAACGATTAGATAATGTGTTTGTGCTCATTTTTTCAATTAAATGTATATTTGTTATTTAATAGAAAGTTTTTTACCTTAGTTCTTCCAGCATAGTTATGAATGGTCAGCGTTAAGTTTTTTTTTTCCTTTGTATGAATCTGTGCTTAAATGCCAAATTTTGTTTGTTGCTTTTTTGCTAAAAACTGTAGCGGTGTACGAAGGAGGAAAACAATATATCTTTACTCTCTACAAGAATCATTTCTGTAGTGGAACCAATTATGTTAATGCAGTAAACTTAGATGCCTTGTGGTTGACATGCAATTTATATTATCAACTATGCATATTAGAAAATGTGTTATTTAATAACTTTCATTTGTATTTTCCTAATGAAATAGCTTACGAGTGAATTATTGTTCTGATGAAATGTTTGGATTGTGCCACTGTCACTATCGCCTAATGTTTGGTTCCATGAAACGTTACTTGTATTAACCTTAGGTTACCGAATTGGCTAAAAATAGACAGTCAATGTTTCTTTCTCGAGAATTTAATGTGACATTGTCAAAAATATAGGGATCCTGAGGGAATGCAATAATAAATCCTAGTATCTTATTTCTTTGTCTTTTTGTATGTTACATGTAGTTATTAATTGATTTTCTTATACTGTAATGAGTTCATTGTCCTTCCTCTGAGGAATTTTTGTCAATCTGGTAAGGGTGTTGAATGTGGAAGATCAGGGGAGGGTAGAAATGTTTGATTATCATTCTACCTGCCAGTAGAAATCTGGTACTAAACTACTTTGGCCAAAGCGTGATTGCATATGTATTTCTTTTCTTATATGCTGGTTAATTGATCCATCCCTCTGCCACATATGTGTTAGATCTACTGTTAGATATATGTGTTAGTAGTATGTTCACAGCTGCACCAAATCCATCCGACCTTTCAACGCCGGTTGCTAGGCTTCTCGGGCAAGGGTCGGCGTGTCCTTCATGTTAGGAAGAACCCGGGGGGAGCTAACCACTTCGTGGTTGGGCAGATAAAAGTTCCTGAGCCACACTCCTGGGTGATACCACGATAGTGGGTTACACTTTTTTGCCTAAACGGACATTGAAGTCTACATTTTGAGAAAAAATTTCACATTCGGATGCATATTGTCATTAAAATGTTTGAAATCAAAAGATGAAGTAAACTAGAGTCTTTTAGGATTCTCTGTCTAGATTCCAAATATATTTTTTTAATTTTTTTTTGAATTGATTTTAATGGTTTTTTTTTTCTCCCACTAAAACTGCTATGTTGCTGAAAACATCATTTTCAAAAAGGTACAATGACTTCGTACAACATAACTTCTTTTCTAAAATAGATATCAGTGCGCTTATTTCAAATTTGGTTTTGTAACATCCATAAGGAGGGCATGCAATTGGTTTGATGACATTATCATGATTATTGCATATTTTATGAATGTTTGAAGTAGAGTAAACTGTAATTGTGACATACGTTGACTGCGTAGCTGATAACTTGTTGTGTATTTATTGAAATTCATTTTTTTTTTTGATAGAAAGAAGACTCAAAGATGGAGGGCACTGTTATTTTTCAAATTTTTTTTTCTCTTTTCTACTATTTTTCATTGAACGTCAAACCTGGAAGTGTATATTGGATAAAAAACCTACATCCGATGCACGTCAAAATACATAGACCTAATTAATTCAAAATTTGTCAAATCTATATTTGTTAGA
Source organism: Thuja plicata (assembly GCA_018584345.1). Taxonomy (NCBI): domain Eukaryota; kingdom Viridiplantae; phylum Streptophyta; class Pinopsida; order Cupressales; family Cupressaceae; genus Thuja; species Thuja plicata. Next base: position 48,239 of record MU223472.1, read on the forward strand.
AAGCTCATTCAGAGTACTTGTGTGATGCAAAAGGAGGTGTCCCTATTCTTCCATTTGAGCCCCACGCTTAAGCCCCAAAGCCATGAAAACTGCAGATTTCTGTTAGGCTTTGCAGATAGCCTCAATTTTGGGGGTTTCGATAGAAAGTACTTTTGATCGAAACTAATTAGTTTCAATCAAAATTAATTTTTTAGTTTAACATGCGTATGGGTCAAAATCCCACTAAAATCTTTACTAGCTTAGTTTCGATTGAAACTAACCAAAAAAGGTAGTTTCGATCGAAACTATGAATGTTTCGATCGAAACAATCAGGTACTTTCTATCGAAAGTACCCAACTAAATCCTCCCACATCGCGGATTTGTGAGGAATTTCTTCCTCTAAAAAAGTGTAACCCACTATTGTGGGATCACCCTCCTATCTCGTGATAGTAGATTGACTCTTGTCAGATGGCTAAGGAGACAGGGACATACAGATGGACAGAGGTCCAAGGTATATTCCATTTGAATTTGTTTTATGTACAAATTTTATTATCTTCATATCTTTGATACATCTATGTACTGAGAGGTGTTGATGTCTGGCGTGCAGGTCGACATCCAGATCACTGTGTATATCACCTAATTGTATTAAATTATTTTTTTTACTTGTACTTGATTAGTCTATGTATTTTTTGACCTTATTATCTTTCGACTTTCCACAATTTATGTTATTTTAGTGATTTGGCATAGCTTGAGAAATGTGGTCCTTACATGTGGTATCAGAGCCATGTTTGACTCTGGGGATTTTGCCTACTTCTTGCTAAAGTTGAGTATTTCTGTGTGGGTGCAGGGTTTAATCTATCACCATGAACACTAGAACTAGTAACAGGGTAGTATCTAGCAATTGTCCAAATGAACAACCTGAGCAAAGGCTAGATTAGATTTTGGCCCTTTTGACCCAACAAGGGAATCTTCTGCAACAACAGGGTGCATGTATGGATCACCTTGAGAATGATATGAGGGGTAGGTGGGATGAGAACCATCTGAATGAGGAGCAAAGGAAATTAGAAGAGGATAGGAGGGTAGTGGAGCAATGGAAGAGAGAAGTTGATCTCAGGGCTACAGAGGTAGCAGGAAACAGGGGCAAGATAGCTAAGGAGCTCAGCAAAGATCTAAAAAAGGTCACACCTCCTACTTTTAGTAGTAAGACTCTTGGAGATGATGCCGAGGCATGGATCATTTCCTTGGAGAAATACTTTCATGTCCAAAACTTCTCTAGGCAATCTAGGGCAATGTGGGCTACCTTTCAGCTGACAGGTGAAGCTGCCACTTGGTTGGAGAATGTGATGGTGGAAAAGAAACTTCAGCCAGGAGAGATATCATGGGAGGAGTTCCTACAGTTGTTTCACACGAGGTGGTTACCTCAATTTTTCTTTGATAGGAAGGTGGCAGAACTTTAGAATTTGATTCAGGGAGTCTTGACAGTTACCTAATACCACGAAAGATTCTATCATTTAGTGAAGTATGTTCCCCAGTACCAACAGGATGAACAATTCAGGACTCGCAAGCTCATAATAGGGTTACGTCTTGAGGTGGGTTCCAAAGTTGAGATGCATGAGCCAGAAACTATGGATTTTGCACTAAGGAAGGCTCTTAGGCAGGAACAAAGGTTATAGAGTTTGTCCAAGGTGAACAGTAATCAGAAATCTAATATCAATCATGGTTTCAAAAGGAAATATTAGGATAATAAACAACATAATGGTGGACGCCAACAAATCAGGAATATGAAGGGAAAAGGACAAGGAAATTCAGGAATAAATTCCTACAGGAACTCTCGAAACCATAATCAGAATAAGGGAAACAACAGGATTCCAACAGGAATGGAAATAGGAGGGACAAAGCAGAAGGAAAACAGGGACCCCGAGATGGGTGTTTTGTCTGTGGAGGTGATCATTTTTCTGCTAGATGCCCACAGCATTCAAATCGTAAAGGCTTTCAAGCACAACATCACATTCACGCAACCATTGATCACATGCAGGCTGATTTTCAAGCTACCCCTATTCAGTTGACTGGTAATCTTTTTGGTCAGAATGTTTCAATTTTAATAGATACAAGAGCTACTGAATGCTTTGTAGATCCTAAATTTGTATCTAGGCTTTCAGTTAGAGTAGGATTTATGGATGAACCTTGGATTGTAGAATATGGCAATAGGGCAGAGCATCAGGTAGAGCAATGTTTATCATGCAGTGAGTTGGAACTTCCTAGTTTTCTCAAGCAAGTCAACCTTTATGTCGCCCCTTTGGGATCATATGATCTTATCTTAGGTGTCAACTAGTTAACTAAGCATAAGGCATTTGTAGATTGTAGAGACAAATTAGTTGTATGTTTTTATGATGAGGGAAGATCAACAGTAATAAGAGGTGTGAAGCGACCTATGGAACTGAGGCAGATTTCTGCTATGCACTTAAAAATGGCAAAGAGGAAGGGATGTATTTTACATGTAGCTCATGTCAAGGACATTGACGCAAGTCCTAGTGAGAATGATTCTCCCTTAATACAGGAATTTTGGGATGTATTTCCAGAAGAATTGCCTGGACTACCTCCAAAGAGAGAATTTGATTTCTCCATCGATTTGATGCCTAGAACTGAGCCACAATCTAAGGCTCCGTACATGATGGCTACTACTGAGATGTATGAACTGAAGGTTCAAATCCAATAAATTTTGGACAACGGATTTATACGCCCTAGCGTATCACCACGGGGAGCCCTGGTGATCTTTGTTAAGAAGAAGGATGGTAATTTGTGATTATGTATTGATTACAGAATGCTCAACAAAGTGCCAATCAAAAATAGGTATCCTCTTCCATGAATACAGGAGTTATTTGACCAAATGAAAGGTGCTACTGTGTTTTCTAATATTGATTTGAGATCTAGATATCATCAGCTCTGGATTAAGGATGAGGACATATCAAAAACTACCTTCAAGACACGGCATGGGCATTACGAGTTTGCTATTCTACCTTTTGGATTAATGAATGCTCCTACCTCATTCATGAACCTTATGAATAGTCTGTTCAGAGACTGTTTGGATAAATTTTTAGAGATCTTTATTGATGACATCCTGATTTACTCCAAGAACATGGAAGAACATGAAGAGCACTTGCGCATAGGGTAAGCTATCCAAGTGTTCTTTTTATCTAAATGAGATTCATTATCTAGGGCATATCATATCTGCAGATGGAATTGTAGTAGATCCTTCCAAGATTAAGGCTATACTTGAATGGCCTGCCCCTAGCAATGTGAGCAAAGTTCAAAGTTTCATGGGCTTGGCTGGTTACTACAGGAAATTTGTGGAGGGATTCTCCAAGATAGCTGCTCCTGTTACATCCCTACAGAGAAAAGGGAAATGATATGAGTGGACAGAGACATGTGAGGAAGCTTTTTAGTTATTGAAACATAACCTCACGTCTACTCCTATTTTGGTTGTACCTGACCCTAATGGATAGTTCATTGTGATTACTGATGCTTCAGGTGAGGGGTTGGGTGGTGTGCTGATGTAGGATGAAAGAGTAGTGGCTTATGAGTCATGGAAACTAAAACAACATGAGGTTAATTATGCTCCGCATGATTTAGAATTGGCTGCCATTGTACATGCTTTACAGATGTGGAGGCACTACCTATTGGGTAAGCCTTTTGAGATAAAGACAGACCATATGGGATTGAGATATATTTTCACGCAGCCCAATCCGAATGCTAGGCAGAGATGTTGGTTAGAGTTTCTGAGCGAATATGATTCTAGCATTGAATACATTAAGGAGAAAGAGAATAGAGTGGCAGATGCTCTTAGCAGGCGAAGGCACATCTCTGCTATCTCTACCTATAGGACACGCCTGATAGAGAAGGTGTTTCTTAATCTTCTAGGAGATGACCATTATGAGTTGGTCAAAGCTACTTTGCAGAATGATCCATCTAATTACCATTTTGATGGATACAGTCTTGAGGATTATGGTAATTAGAGATACCAGAATAGGATGTACGTTCCCGACCATGTAGGGTTGAGGAAAGTGGTACTTGAGGAGATGCATTACGCTCCATTTTTAGGTCACCCAGGGGTAAATAAGATGATTGCCGATTTGAAGCCATTGTATTTTTGGCTAGGGCTTAAGCATGATGTGACAACTTACATAGCCCAGTGTTTGGAATGCCAACGAGTCAAGGCTGAGCATGTCCACCCAGTGGGTTTACTTTACCCACATGATATTCCAGAATATAAATGGCAAGTCATCAGTATGGACTTCATACAGGGATTACCCATGACCAGATAGAGGCATGTTTTCATTTTGGTTGTAGTAGATAAACTAACCAAAGTGGCTCATTTTATTCCAGGAAGCTTGAAAGATGGATCCTTGGCTATAGCCAAGAAGTTTGTGCACGAGATTTTCCATCTTCATGGTGTGCCAAAAATTGTTATATCTGATAGAGACACACATATGACATCAAGGTTCTGGACAACCTTGAATGCTTCCTTGGGTACACATCTCAACTTTAGCATAGCCTATCATCCTCAGACGGATGGGCAAACAGAAAGAGTGAATCAAGTGGTTGAGGATTTGCTCCGAATGTACTGCATGGATCAGCAGTACAACTGGGAAGAGTATCTTCCCTTGGTAGAATTTGCATACAATAACTCTTATCATGCGTCTCTGGGTATGGCACCATTTGAGGCACTTTATGGGTGTAAGTGTCATGTTCCTATCAGTTGGGACAAGGTTGAGGACAGGATTGTGGTTGGTCCTGATATGTTGTGAGAGATGGAAGAACAAATGTCTTTGATCTGAGATAGGCTGAAGGAAGCAACAGATCGACAGAAGAGCTATGCGGATAAAAACCACACTTTTAGATAGTTCCAAGCAGGGGACAAGGTGTTCTTGTGTGTGCAGCCCCATAAGAGTTCCATATCTTTCGGCAAGGCTTCGAAACTTATGCCACGATATGTGGGGCCCATTGATGTTTTGGAAGTCATCAATCCAGTTGCATATCGACTTGCTCTACCACCCACTCTGGCATGAATTAATAATGTTTTTCATGTTTCATTACTGAAACCTTATCATCCAGATGCTTCTCACATTTTGAATTGGCATGCTTTATAGGTTTAGGAGCTGGGGGTAGTGCAGGTGGAGCCTACCCAGGTCATTGATCAGCGTACTATCTGAGTGCACAACAAAGATGTTTTGTAGTACAAGGTCCAGTGGGACCAATTCTTTGTTGAGAGTGCTACATGGGAGGATGCAGAGGACGTGCACGGATCATTTCCTCGATTCTTCTCATAGACTTCTTGCTATTTCACTATGATGTATATGTTTATATGTGTGGTGTGTTCTTCCTAGTATATTTTGATGTGCCATCGGGTCGATGTCTTCTCCTAGTTGGGAGGGATGTCATGACTCGACCTTAGCAACTCCTTTATTTTAGGCTTGTATGCGACACTTTTTGACTTTGTCGACCTAGTTGTTATGTATAGATTATGTCACTACTTTGGTCATCGTGGTTCTTAGTGTTAGATCTTTGTCAAAGTTTTGGATTGAACATACTATGACCTTTCTGTGAAAAGATGACATTATATGATGTTAATTTAATGCTTTATTGTTGAAAGGGTGACATTATATGATGTTTTATTAATACTTTGTTTTTATAACATGCGTTATGATGAGATGTATGATATGATGGCAAGATTACAATAAAATATGTTGATTTTATTGAATATGACATTAATGAAATATGATGAAATTATTGATTTAATGTTAACCAAATACTAATAAGTTTTTTGGCTCCGAGAATGTCAGAATGGATGCAGGAATGAAGGCGGGGGTGTGGTTGAGGTAGAGAAGGCTAGCTCTCGACTCTGGAGGGTACAGATGATCTGGTTGACACACACACCACTTAGGGATTTTTGTATATTCCTAAATTTGCTTCATATTTGTTTAATCATCTCTCTCTCTCTAACTTTTATGTGAAGAATGTGAAAATGAATGAATATATGATCACTTTTTAAATTACCATGTTAGATACGATTCCTTTTTTTATATGTGCATAAGGATATTGTGTGTGATAGTATAGTGTTTATTAAAAATTATTGTTATTATGTTACAAGTAACTTGGAGAAATTACACCTGTGTATGTGTCTTTATGAAATCAATGTTTTGGCAGTGAGAAGAATGTATTTCTTGTTACTTCTTATATTGATCAGTGATAAATATGTGAGGACTTGTGTTACTTTTCTTTTGAAAGTTTCATTGTTCACTGCTAGAGCTCTGGCTGCGTAAGGTTTTGGATGTATTAGTTTAAATGACTTTGTCTTCTAGACAGCTGTGCAAGCTTTGGAGGTAATAGTTTAAATGTCTTTTTCTTCTATCATGCAAATAGAGTCTTGTTACTTTTAGCGTGCCTTGCAACCATTCTGGCATTGATTAATGTATGGTGTTATCTTTTGGATTAAGACTTACTGTAACTTAAGGATATTGCAAACTACTCACTAATAAGGAATTAGCGAAACACAGTGATGACCTTTCCATATGAACACAATGAAGCTATCCTTAAAGCCAATTTTTATATGTCGTTCTTCTAAAGTTCTATTTAAATGAAGTTAATTATACTTTATACCAAAACTGACATTTACCTCTGGAATCATTTTAAATGATATTAGTCACCTGCATGTCATAGCAATGTGGTTGTTAGCAACTATTTCATATTCTCTGTTTCCATTACTAGATTAAGCTATCTTTTTTTGGTATTATTTTTCTTCCCTTCCAGTGCTGCTAAGCTATTCGTGAGTCTCCTTTGTGCATTGGGAACCCTCCTTAATGTTAAATTTGTGTGTTCCCAGCCAATGACTCACCAACTATTGGGAACGCATCATTGAGTGAAACACTAGTCCACGCATTGGGAAGGTTGATCTTTTTCCTCATGTTAGAGATGTTTTTATTTATCTCAGTGACCTTGCACACTAGATGCACAGAGTAGAATGTCATCGTGCAGTGCTTGTAGTGGAACATTTTGGCATGTAGAGGAGATTAGACCCCAGCAAATCTCCTTCCACTACTGATAAGACAACGATTGGATAATGTGTTTATGCTCAGTTTTTCAATTAAATGTATATTTGTTATTCAACAGAAATTTTTTTACCTTAGTTCTTCTAGCATAGTTATGAATGGTCAGTGTTAAGTTTTTTTTTTCCTCTGTATGAATTTGTGCTTAAATGCCAAATTATGTTTGTAGTTTTTTTGCTAAAAAATGTAGCCGCGTACGTAGGAGGAAAACAATAAATCATTACTCTCTCCAAGAATCATTTCTGTAGCGGAACCAATTATGTTAATGTAGTAAAATTATATGCCTTGTGGTTGACATGCAATTTATATTATCAATTGTGCATATTAGAAATTGTGTTATTTAATAACTTTCACCTGTATTTTCCTACTGAAAGATCTTAAGAGTGAATTATTGTTCCAATGAAATGTCTAGATTGTGCCACTGTCACTATCGCCTAATGTTCGGTTCCATGAAATGTTACTTGTATTAACTTTAGGTTACCGAATTAGCTAAAAATAGACAGTCAATGTTTCTTTCTCGAGAATTTAATGTGACATTGTCAAAAATATAGGGATGCTAAGGGAATGCAGTAATAAATCCTAGTATCTTATTTCTTGGTCTTTATGTATGTTACATGTAGTCAGTAATTGATTTTCTTATACTCTAATGAGTTCTTTGCCCTTCCTGTGAGGAATTTTTGTCAATCTGGTAAGGGTGTTGAATGTGGAAGATCAGGGGAGAGTAGAAATGTTTGATTATCATTTTGCCTGCCAGTAGAAATCTGGTACTAAACTGCTTTTGCCAAAGCGTGATTGTATATGTATTTTTTTTCTTGTATGCTAGTTATTTGATCCATCCCTCTACCACATCTGTGTTAGATCTACTGTTAGACATATGTGTTAGTAGTATGTTCACGGCTGGACCAGATCCATTTGACCTTTCAACGTCGGTTGCCAGGCTTCTTGGGCAAGGGTCGGCGTGTTCTTCGTGTCAGGAAGAACCCCATGGGAGCTAACCACTCTGTGGTTGGGCAGATAAAAGCAACTGAGCCACACTCCCATCTCATGATAGTAGATTGACGCGTGTCAGATTGCTAAGGAGATAGGGACATACAAATGGATAGAGGTCCAAGGTATATTTCATTTGAATTTTTTTATGTACAAATTTTCTTATCTTAATATCTTTGATACTTCTATGTACCAAGAGGTGTTGATATCTGGCATGCAGGTCGACATCTAGATCACTGTGTATATCACCTAATTGTATTAAATTTTTTATTGTACTTGTACTTGATTAAGGTTCGACATGTTGGTCAATTTTCCTTTGTAAATAATATCACATTTCTTTAAGATCATGTGATGATCTAGACATGCATCTTTACGATGACTTATTTGTGGTTGATTAGTCTATGTATTTTTTGACCTTATTATCTTTTGACTTTTCGCAATTTATGTTATTTTTGTGATGTGGCATAGTTTGAGAAATGCGGTCCTTGCAAAAGGAAAGGAAAGGTCCTTTTATAGTCTAGTATACCAGCTATATGTTTTGAACTTGTGACTTCCCTTTATTTTATTATATAAAATAAAAAACATATTTATTCTAACTTTCTTTTTATAAAAACAAAGTTAGAATAAATATGTTTTTTATTTTATATAATAAAATAAAATATATATTTATTCTAACTTTCTTTTTATAAAAGAAAAATCATAGCATGACACAAATATGATCCAATTATTATTTGTTAACTATTTTATTATGAGAAATTTTCCATTTGACAACAAATAAGTAGGTTAGGCAAGATAAGATGATGCATGACAACATCCATAATTTTTTTTTTTTTGACATTGAAGCACTTGTGTGGGAGAATTTTCTTTTCTTGTTTGTTTATTTGTCATATCAGCTACAAGAACAACACACATTAATGATAATAATCAAATATGCATTCTCACGTGAGGTCTTTATTTTGTATCAAGGAGTATGAATTTGCTCCTCTTCCATTATAGCCCATGAATTCCTCCATTAATTTTACAAAATCATATCATTGTGGCATGTAGGGAAATGATCTAATACTAGAAATACATTGCAATGGTTGGGATAAGAGTTGTTGATTTAATACCCAAACTTATTGATTTAATACCAATACTTGTTGACTTATTGTCTAATTTTTTTGACAATATTGCACCAATAGTTGTGACTTTATATTTGTTAGTACAATGTTGACTACTCATAACTGAATGAAATGTATCCTTAGTTCTAAAAAGAAATCAGTCAACTATTGTCACATCACCTACACAAGAATGGGTACCCTTTTTGTATGACAATTGGTCATGGCTATTTTTGGGGTTGTTTTCGACACCTTGGAAAAAAGCATGTTCATGTTGCATCATAATTGATGATGTAGCCCTAAAACCTTAGTTATAAGCAGAGGACTTTCCAAGTAAATTGTTGTAAGAAATTAGGAGTGATTTGAAATTTCCACATAGGATTTTGAGAAGTGCAAAGTTAAGGTGGTCAACTACTAGAGCCTCTCCCCTAATAGGAAAGAATGTGGAGATAAAATTTGCATGGTGAATAACAAAATGTTTGAATAGATTGAAGAGTACCTGATAATGAAGCACGAAGGTCCCATCATTTGCTAGAGTTAAGAGGTACGTGGAATCTGTACAAGAATCTAGATGACTTCTACCAATTAATTTTAAAAATAATTACAAATCCAACCAAACTATTTGCAATAGCTTGGTGATTTTCATTGCCCAATAGCTATAGCTGAAAATATTTGGAGTTTTTCGTATAAATGTTATGGTTGGAATTTTCAACGGTTTTAATAAATTGTATTTCCATTAATTACAACCACCATGGTACAATAGTTTACTATCCATACTGCCCGACTGTAGAAAAAATAAATGTTCATAAAGAGGAATGGGTGGCCTTCCCAAAACCTTCACCCCATCTAGTACTAAGTTGAAGAGTGGAAAATCACTTGTACAAAGCCTAAAATGAATTAACTTTACCCACAAACAAAGTAAGAGACTAATTTGACATAGATATACATTTTATGGGTACAAGATGAGATGCTAGAGGTGATGAATGGAAAAAAATCAAGAAATTAAAATCTATCGCCTTTCAAGGCTTGAGGCCGTTTTGTACATTGATTAGCTAAAACTTTATCCTTTGACAATTTCTCAATTAGCTTAAAGAAAGGGTATAGAAGGGTATGTGTGAGATCATGAGGGGCCAAAGTAGGCCCTTAAGTGGCATTGAAGTTTCAGAAAAATTGGGTTAGGCATCTTGACATAAAATTTTGAATAAGTTATCAACCTTATATCAAAATAATTTTAGAAGAGAATCAATAGGAAATTGAATTTAGTTTCTAAGATACTAGTTTTTTTTTTCAAAAAAAATAATATATTTGGTGAAAAAATGAATTTTCAATGTAGTATTACGTAAATTTTAGGAAAATATAAAAAAGTAGTTGTATGTCTGACCACCCTAACCACAATCAAATGATAATATTTTTTATAATATACTAGATATAAGTAGAAGAATCATGTCTAGATGTGATGCATATTTTTGTGAATTTTTTTTCTAGATAAATAATTAATTATAATTTTTTACTACGACATTTTCAGAATATAAAAAACTCACAGGTTTGGCCACCTTAAGTTGGTCAAGACTAAATAAATTTTAAATTTTTTTAATTATGTATCCAAAGGATAGAATGTGACACATGTTTCAAATTTGAAAAATGTTAGACCACTTGAAAGTTATAGATGTTTATCAATCATCCTTTCAATCATAACTTTACATGTAATCCAATTGAACAATTAATAGTAATTATTTAGTAAACTCAAAATTGGACAAAATTTATATTGGTGGAAAGTTGAGAAACTTCTTGAGGAGCCTTTTTCATTTCATTGATTTCAGATAAAAAAAAAAGTTATCAACTATAAGGTCGAAGTCTAGAAATGTAGGGAGATTTCAAAAACATATTTTTTGGCTTGACCTTCTAGGTTTGGCATTCCCAAGCCAAAACCCATAGCAACCTTGAGGCAAATCTCTAGGTTGGATATTCATCTCAGATGTATCCGATATCAAATATGTAATCTGATATTGAATTTTATGTATATATATTATTATAATATATAATACAATACTATATGTTATAATATTGTAATACTATAATATTATATATTATAAATTATAATTGTAGACACCTAAAAATGGTTCGAGCCTGCTAGTCTACATTTTAAAAAAAATTTAGCATTACAATTTAAATGTTGTTTTGCAACCTAATTATTCCTCTATGTTGCGCATATGATCTTTATTATATGACAACATTGTGTCTTTCGTCGATGATTGAATATTGCAAAATTGTTCAATTATTTACTAATATTTCTACTCTCTTTATCAAATCGATCATTTTCCCAATCAGTTCTGATCAACCCTAAACTGATCCTATTCGATCCTAAGTCGATCATATTCGATCCTAAACTGATCCTATTCGATCCTAAGCCATTCTAAATCATCCTAAATCAATTCAAACCTATTCTATTCTATTCCTCATCATTTTTAGAATTGTTTGGACTTGTTCTAACCATTCTGGGGCATTGTCCAAGATTGTCGATGCCTAATTAACCCAATTTTCCAAATCAATCAAAAACCCTATTCCAAATTTGATCAATCTTGTCATCATTCTAGGATCATTGTCCAAGATCATCGATGCTTCATATCCCTTTAATTATCAATTTGATAACATTGTCAAAGTTCATCGATGTTATGGTTATCAATCTATCATTATCAATTTAATAGTGTTGTCCATGTTTGTCAATGCTATTTTTGATAATTATTATTTTGGGAACATTTTTCCAAGTTCATCGATGTTTCCCCATTTCTATTTCAATCCTATGGCGTCATCAAAGTTCATTGGCGCTATTCAATCATTTCCAAACATCATTATTTGGGCGCACTGTCAAAGCTCATCGATGCCTCGTGATTTCCTAAGCTATTCCAAAATCCTCATAATTGATCCTAATCCTTATCAATATCATCAAAATCCTTTCAATTCAACATTAATACCTTCAATTTGATCAATAATTCACTAATATATCCTCTTGCGTGAATAACCTATAGTTTATTCCTATGTCCTAATTGAATAAATAAATTTACTTTATTTATTCCCTTTTTCCTAAGTCTTCACAATTAATTAATTTTTAATTAATTAATTGCCTAATTCCAATTTATGGGATTTCATAATTTCATAAATACTAATTTATATTTGTGAGGAATATTGATTTATTAATTGATTAAATCCTCCTAATCTCACCTAATTGTCATATCCCTTAATTGAGGATTCACATCCTTATTAAGGTGCTTCTTTAATATCTTCAATATTTCTTCATTCAATTTCCCCCTAATAATGCTTCCAAATATCCTACCTTCTTTTCCCTTCATTATGCATTGATTCTATGCAATCTTCACCTAATTACCTCTTATTTTCTATAAATTGAGATGCATTCTTCTCATTCGAGGTTAGAGCTACTATCTCCTAGTATTCTCAATATCAACTTGTGCTTTCAAGTTCTTTGTGCAATTGTGCTATTGTCAAAGAGAAACATAATCCACCTTTATGGAGAAGAAAGGGGGACATGGGAGCTACATTTTAAGGGAGTTTTAAATATTTTCATGCTTTATGATATACTCTCATTTCAAATGGTTTTCATGATAGATTAGATAGGGTTGCATGTCTTTAGGGTTTTGTGGTTTCCTAGATATGCTCTTCATGCCTTTTTCTTGTCTTACAATAATATATAATATGTTACTCTCTCTCTCTCTCTCTCTCTCTCTCTCTCTCTCTCTCTCTCTCTCTCTCTCTCTCTCCCCTCCATATGTAATGCATTATATATAAAGCATTACATATGTAATGTAATGCATTACATATATAATGTATTAAGATTTGAGAGCTTGTAATTCATAACAGAGGTGTCGGATATCAAATATAGATCTGCTATATGATACCTTAACAATGGTATTAAAGGTAAAATGTTGGCGTTAACGGTCAAAGTTTGAAATTTCATTTTCCAAGTATCGGATATTGGATATGAAATTCGATATCAGATTTCATATCTAATATCGGATTTTGTATTCGATATTGGATACCAATATAATGTATTTTAAATAGGGAAACCCCATGTAGGGGTTGTCGCTTATATTATAAAATATATAATATGTATATGATATCAAATACATATATAATATCGAATACATATCTAATATTGAATATATATATATATATATATATATATAGGTTTTGCTCAGGTATTTTCTTTGGCTAGGTGTACTGATACCCGAGCCTACTAAAATGTCAACATAATTTTTTGCATTTTGGGGTAGATAAAATTTGTATTTTTTCACATTGCCACTTTTTGGTCCCCCATGATCCTACACATACCTATAGATAATGATATAAATTATGTTATCATCCTTTTAATTTGATTCCTATCTATTAATTTACAAGATAATTTCAACTAGTTGTGAAGATGTTGTAGGTACATATTATAAAAAAAAATTTCCTTTGTTATGTTTCATGTGAAAGGTGTGCATAAGAATATTTAGTTTTACATTTATATTCACTACCTACAGTTTGGGAATTGAGTAAAATGTCCTTAGGAAATTTTTGAAGTGGATTTAGTTCAACAAAAAAATCATTATTACAAAACATCAGGTGGTTGTGGATGGACACAAATACAACAATCAACTCACTGCCCAGTTTCATGTTATTTTGTACACTCACATTACCATTTCAATGACTCCAACGACATTTATAAAGATTTATCTTGTCACCTACACCTTTATTTCTCACCTTGAAGCCTATAGATTGACTAGTCTTTGCATTCACTTCATCATTAACAATAAGTAGAAGGTTAGGTATTTATCAAAATCTGTGGTCTTTTTAGGTAATACTAAAGTAGTTTCCATGAATCATCTTCATACTAATCGACCAATTTATAACCATAGAAATCACATAGGCAATTCTAGTAGAAGATAAAATTTGAAAAATTGGACTTCTTTGCATGGAGTTCTTTTTGTACAATTTTACAAGGAAGAATTATCATGCTCAAAGCCTTTATTGCTTATATTATCATGTTGGTATTAATATTCTATTTTGTTTTCTTTCTGTATGATCATCAAAGATGAATAGAATCCTCTATATAAATTTTATTTTCTCCATATTTGAGGCCTAAACAAGCATAGGAGCTATTGGTTTTAAATTCATTATTTTATTAACATTTTTTCCATATTTATTTATTTACTTAGGCTTACATAGTTGATTCCATAGTAATTTTCTTCTAGAATATGTATTCATGGCATTACAATTTTCTTTATTTCCTCGATAAGATTATTGCTAGGGTAGACACAATCTATGTCAATGTCAGTTATAATTAGAAATGATAGTTATAATATTTGAGTACTTAGAGCTTATTTGATTATTTTTCACTACCGTAATTATTGTGTCTTCCATTTGTATTGAAATTAGTATCATAAGCATGTACATAGTGTTGGATTTCCTCTCCTGATCAAAGATAGAGATTCATTTAGATGCATCAGTGTAGTGTTCTTACAAACCTTTCATTCTTACGAATTGATGTTTTGGTGGCTGCTCCTTAGGGGGAGTAATGTGTGGTAAATATTTCATGAGATGTATTGTTCAAATTTTTGGCCTTTATGACTTAGTCCATACATGTGCCTTTGTCATTGATATCAAAGGGGGAGAGATATTCATGTGAAAAATAAAAGAGATTTGAGGAGAGATATTTTGTCTAAGGGAGAGATTGTAAAACATAGATGTCATATTGTTGATATTCTTGTTGGTATTTTTTCTTTGTGCATTGATTGAATTTTTCACATCATATTTTTCCATCAATGCCAAAGGGGGATTATTGGATATTGCTAAGATGTTGTTTAGATTATGCATATATATGGTGCATTAATATTTTTCATTGATGTCAACATATTTCTATTGTTAAAGATAGTGTTCCTGGTACATTTAGTAAGGTTGAATTGATTGATACGAATACTACATAGAAGATCTACAGTTGTGATCATACAATTATGTTCTACGATATTTTTAGTTGCTGCATGTCAATTTGCAAATGGTAGAGTGATGATTTGTGAGATTTGTGATTTATTTATCAAATACTGGTACTTTGGTTATTTAGGAGGTGACAATATTTCAATTTTTGGATCAGTATGGATCGGTGTTGAAGAGTTATTGGTTGATAACCTAGTTGTGAGTTTGGGACGTGCATATATGTCCTCAACTCGAGTGATTCATGATTTATATATTGGCAAGCTATTTTTATTGAGTAACAGAGGTTGTAGATATTATTATTGATAAATAGTGCAGAAATGAATTTAGATCTTGATTTCGTGTTAATGTGAAGGTTTCTAAGGTATTTCGCATAGCTTGATGATGTTTCTTGAACATGTTCTGATTGTGTTGCTGGTTCATATTGGTCAAAGTGACTGGGTTGCATGATTCTCATGTAACGTGTTGGTGTTCTTCATTTGGTCTGAGCCAACCTGATGATGTAACATATTGTGAAGGTTTAGAACATTATTTGTGGATAAGGAGCATGTTTGAGGTTATTGATATGGTTCATTGAAATGTCCTAGCTAACATTCAATGGATCACATTGTGGAATGAATTGTAACTTATTAACTGTTAGCAATTAGGTCCATGGCCGACCTAGTTGAGATGAGTTGATGGATTGTATTTATATATGTAATCATTTGAAGTTGTGAGACTGTGAGAATGTGTGTAAGATATAATAAATGATAACTATGAAATTTTATGAAGAGGTATAAGGGGAATCTGAAATAAGTAAGAGATATGCGTGCTTCATTGGAACTATTTTGGCATAAAAGATGTTATCAGTTAGTTCATGTGTTTGGACTATAATTCCTCTTTGATCTACAATCAATTGATGTTGTAACATAGTGAGCCTTTTTTTATTGTATTTGAGAAGTGAGCTCTAGGCAGTATGCCTAAATGCATGTACATTCCCCTTTGTAATAGTCCTAATAGGGTACAATATATTATAATGAGTGCAATCATCTTCTGGGTTCTATCCCCATTGTGTTTTTTCCCCTAACAAGGTTTCCACGTCAAAAATCTTGGTGTTATGTGTTTCTTATTATATTGAGATCTTTCTTTCATGTTTATCATTCAAATATGAGATTAAAGTTTGTAATTTGGTAACAGTTTATTGAAATTGTGACACAACTGATTCACCCCTCCCCTCTCAGTTGTGTGGGCACTTCTTAAGGTCTAACACATACAATTCCTTTTATGTTTCTCATAATTATTTAACTTATATGAAATACTTAGCTTGCATATTACAGATTTAAAAAATTCCCTTTTACTATTTATTCCAATGAGATGAAATTTTAAATGACTATTTCAAGTATAATATAGAGATACTTTAATAATATAGCTCAAAAGAAAACACCTTATTGCTATGCAAGAGGAACTATTCTATTTTATTGAGGCAAGACTTAAACGATTCTTTTTTTAAGGATAAGAGTGGGTTTTCAAATTATAATTCTATTTTCATTAAACGGTAGTAATTTAAACATCTTATAACATCAATGAAGTAAGACTCGAAAACCATCTTAAGGACGATAATATAGATAATCCAAGAGATAAAATAATATACTCTTCTATTAATTAATGAACTTCTTCACTAGAGCACCATAAGGCATCTCTCAAGCTACCATTTTTTAATCAAACATATAATCCTAATTAGATAAATTTCAATAAAAAATAAATAATAAGGACTTGTTCTTATTTTACGCAATTAATGTTTCAATAATTAGATTGTGAAACCTCTTTAGTTACTAACTCAAAGAAAGCCTGCAATTCTTATTATGGTTATACTAGTGGGAAAAATAAAAAATACGGCTTTCTCTTTGCCCTTCCATAATGGCATCATGAAGCCTTGAGGGCTCTAGACATAACCCTGAGCAATAAAACTATTATTGACCTCATGTCAAATTTTTGTATTCTTGTCTTTAATAACCAAATGAACAAACATAACATGACTTCAAAATTTTCACATAACCACTACAAAATTCACATTAGTCTAATCAATCATGCACTCAACATCCTAGAATAGAGTTTATTCCTAACAAATTATATATGGCCCTTACACATAAAATTAATTTTACAACACATAAATAAGAAGGTCAAGGTAATATGGATGACTTATCTCTCCTATATATGCATCATTAGCCTCTATTTCCACTTTCAAGGTCTCATCTCCTCTCTCACTCTCTCCTTTTTATCAAAATCTTCAAGAGTTCTTCAAAAATATGGAGAAGTGGGTAACAATCCTCTCTCCCTTTACAAGCTCAATATAAGGGTGATTAACTTGAAAGAATTGGATGAGGAGGTGACATTTTTATATTCTCATCCATTCCTCCATGCGGTCTTTTCTTTAATTAAGAGGGGACAAAAAGTATGACACCCCATCCGCAAAGTCTTCCCTTAGAAATGAGGTATGGAGGTGGGGTTGGTACCTTCAACCCATATATCTCCCAAATTCATCACGCATATTAATGATGACCTTTGGAGTATTATAATATGTCTTAGGGATTTAATTACATATCCAATAGGCCCCCACATCAAGGCTGTAGACCCTAGGGGTCTAATTTGTATAAGTCTAACATGGAAATTTATCCAGAAACTCTCATTAGGGACCCTTAATTATAAACATCATATAAACACGTATATGAAATAATAAAACCATATTTCCTTCAAAATGGTTAACTTTATACTTATCCAAGATGTAGTTGATTTGGTATTTCCATTTCTTTATCCTCCTCTTATCCTTTGCACTTCCTTGCATATCACAACCATAATTTATAGTTAAACCATAATAGTAATCCAAAATAGAAGATAATCAGATTCTCACGACCTTAATTGTGAATCATGTGCCAAGCTAAAAACTATTCAAATTCTAATTAAGAACTTGACTATCTCAACCAATTAAAAAAAAAAAAAGATTTCTAGTCATGCCTATGTGCATATACTTTCATTACATTTTTTTTCTCGATAATAGAAGTTTTTTATTATTTGTAAAAGGATATTACAAAAGTTTCCAGAAGACTTAGAGCTTAAAACTTCAACATTTCTCCTCTCCCTAACACCCCTACTACAGACAATAATAAACCTTACAAAGTAATTTCACCATCACTCTTATAATTTCATTACAGAGTATCCATATTTTTATATTACGAGATCCAAAATTGACACATTCTGATTACGATTAAGGCCAGAGTCATATCACCCATACTTACATTTACCACAGACATACAGACTAATCATTCCGACTGCCAAATACTATCATGATAAAAACTATAATTTTAAACAAATGATCACAGTATTAATAAAAATTCAAAGTTCTGGCTCACAAAGCTAAAATGAGGCCAAACAAAAACACATTATTATCTTTCACACTATGCATCACCTTCCCCGTCTATGCTGCAACATGAAGATGCCTCCCCCTGTTTGACCTACACCTTCATGGGATTCATTGTGGAAAAGTTGCTCCAGCCAATTCTGTTGCAAATTCGTGCCTCCTCAAAGTCATCTTCAAATTCTTCCACTCAGTTAAAATCTCCAATCTGTAAACATCTTCATCCACCCATTTGGGCCACCTCACAAATGGGACAAACCCCAGCTTCATTGTATCATCCAAGTCCTCAAAAAATTCACTGTGATCAAAACCCACACCTGGGTTCAGCCACTCCAGAAAGGATTCCAAACCCTCCAGTAGAGCCTCTTCAAATAGGGAGTGAAGCACCCATTTGATCATTTTTGACTTCTCTCAGTGTGTTACCGAGTGGTATCTTTGCGCTTAGGAGTTTGTTGTGACGTGGAACCCAGTGGCACAGTCGGAGTTCATTTATGTTTTTCCACATCATCGAGCAGTGATGTGGATGAAAAGTTAGATGAAAGGTGGGTCCACACTACTTATCTAAGATGAATGAATAGTATGGTGGGCCCGAGGTTTTGTTTTCATTCAATCGGTGGCACGACAGGGAATTTCAAATGTTTCAACACACCACCACGTCTAATATGGAATTTGATGTATCAATTCTCTTCTTAGCGTGGTTGCCCGATAGGACGTGGAATAAAATCTTGAAGTGACAAAATTTTATTGAGCTCGGTGGATGGATTTTAAATCTGTATTGTTGATTTCTTTGTATCAAGGACTATGACTTAAAGTCGAGTTTCTACCCGTCCCAACTTTCATTGCTTATGAATGTTGATTTAATGACACAACAATCATGCTTGAAATTCAACCTCTCTCCATGACCTCCTTTGGATCCTGTAATAGAGAGATATAGAAAGAGAGAGAAATAGGGAGAGAGGGAGAGAAATAGGAGAAATAGTGGTAGAAAAAAGGTGAGATAAATGTAATGGGAATTATTTATCCTAAATGTTGATTTTATGGAGTTGTAAATTTATTAAATAGATGTTAGTTAATATATTTATTATTAAAATATTCTCCTCCCACTTATAATTGCATCAAATTACGACGTTTAATGTGGAGATTAGAAATGTATGGTTATAACATGGATCAAAAGAATATTTTTTTCATGTGATTTTTAATCTTTGAATTAGAACCTTGGTAAAGAGTAAATTTCTTACTAGGAAATAGAAATTATATATAACTTTGAAGAGCCTCATAATTTTGGTAATTCTTTTCTTTGTGAAGTGGTGAAGGTAGATAGATGGGTTGGGGGATAGGGAGGAAGTGCAAGAGGGAGCACTAATACATTTTAGGTCAATTTTCGACCTTTATTTTTTACCATAGACCATTTTGGCTTGTGATGTTCTTTTTTGGGGGGTTTATGTCCCGATTTGGTCTAAATTTCGACTCTAGTTAAATTTATTGTGGAAATTTCGACCAAATCAGGATATAAACAAAAAAAAAAAAAAGCAAATGAACTCACTTCATTTTGTTTTAGGCGCGGACGAGAGGAAGGTTTAAACAAAGTCATTTCGCAGTAGATGGTCGTGTTGTGAAAATTGAAACTCATTGTTTACTGAAGCGTTCGCGGGAAGGAGGAGGGATCGACTGTGCATCTGATATTGTTATTGTAAGTTATTGTTTGATTGAAATTATTTTCTACATTGTGTATTTCAAGTTCTTTCTCTACTATTTTAGATAGATTTTTTTATTCTCTGCAGATCGATTAGGGTTATTTTTATAGTCGCTGCCCTGGCATTATCCATCCCATTCGATACCTTCCTCCATGTGTATTCTTCAATTCTATCGCCTTCTTATGAGATTAAGTTCTCTAATACCATATTAAAATGGTGAGAAGATCAAACCATTGTTACAATGTAATAGTAAAATAATAAAAATGAAATGTTGATTTATTTGCATTATTGTTGCATTACTGTAAATTGGCTTATAATGCCACTGATTTTCCTATATAAACTACCTTACGATTAAAAATTCTTGTCAACTTATTGTAACTAACTAAACATTTATTATAATCAATAGAAAATTGTGTTTATTAAGTAGATACCATATATCATATATGCTTGTCTTCAATTTTCGCTCTGGGATCGAATATGAGACATACGACAGAGCAGGCCCGTTTGGGCAAATTATATCAGGTTTCGTGCCCTAAATTCAGGCAGCATTTGCATCAAGGTTTTCTCTTGTTTGAACAATGAAATAATGGATTTTCATCGCACAGACCATCCCATATTATTAAGACAAATCGAGATGAAAAGACAAATCGTAGAAAGATTCATAACCCGTTCTCACCGGACGGTTCTGAGGCTTCATGTTCTAGAAATATTACGACGGTAAAGGATCTGAATGCTCAATTCTTTGTCTTCAATAGAACTAGGTATGCTAGCCTTCATAACTTTCCCTATAACTAGGATCCACTTAACCGCAACTTGAGTTATAGAATGAATGTGCATTACTCCTGACATTCTCTAGGTAGAATGTCTTTTAAGGCATCTCCCCAAAACAAATTAGCCTATGATGATGAATGGATTCCACTTATGCACAAAATGCTCAAATTTTCAGGCATCATAAGGCTGGGACGTCATGGAGAAATTTCAAATCACAGGCATTCCACGCTAAGATACATACCTTTAATAGCTTTAGGCAACTTCAAACTGGCAGAAGCAATAGTAACATAGCTGAAAAAATTTACACTCCTCCACATAGACGATACCCTGTCAAACCCCACCTTGAAAATACCCCTAAGGCTAGGGTTTCTTCTGTACTGGGTCATAAAATCAAAACTACTTCTAATCATAGAGATCTCATGGAAGACATAACCATCAAAGGGGATCATATCTTTACACATGGTATGATGGGTCATTGTGAAGCTACCGAGATTTATGGGAAGTGGTATGGACATAAGTTAAAAGAGAGCAGCATTAGGGACTGGTTCTCTCTTTCCCTTGGAGAATAGGTAAGTATGACTATCCTAAATAACAATTGTTTTTTTTCTAGAATGCAAAAATATCTCTTTGAAGCACAAAATTTTATCTGCTGAACATGTACATTTTATCTAGGGTTTGTAGTCAAATTTTTAGAATGGAAGCCAAACTTTTGTTGTAGTATGTTTGATAACATCTTGGTACCTTTTGGGTTAAAATCTCAAATATGCTAGTAGATTTAATGCACATCAAGATTATTTCTCAAATTGGTAGTAGTATAGGTAATGTGGTAGGGTTAGAACTTAATTTACTGCACTCATCTGAGGTTAAAATACTTATTCATACTGATGTTAAGACGACCTTTCCCTGTAACATCCAATTCATCACAGACCATTTCACATATAAGCTAACCTTAGAAAAATCCTATGGGATTATCCATCATAAAATATGGTTAAGTCCTAGCCGAGAAATTAAAAATAATATTATAGATCATACCACAGACCTTAAGGAGCTTTGTAAAGAGGACTCTTGTATTATTTCACCTCCATTTTTTTATTTCATTGAAGAAGGGGAAATCTGTATATTCCCCATTTTTCCAGATTCCATTAATGGTAATCCTGGGATTACCTTTATGGATGGTGGGGATTTTGTAATCAATAATGATTCTTATCGAGATATAGTAACTAAGGTGCAGAAGCTTCAAGATAATTTAAGTCAGGATAATGAAAATAATAGGAATAAAATTCAAATAGTTAATTTATCTGATAAGCAATTAGGTAAAAAAATAGTTAATAATGGAATTTTAGGTATTAATAGTAATGTGATGTTAGATAATGCATATGTGAGCCGCGAGATCTGGAACTTAGGCAAGAATATGAAAATACATATCATTAAAACTAAGAAACCTCAAACCAAAAATCAGAGGATGAATGATTCTTAGGTTTTTAATCATAACAAGAAACTATGCTCTATTGACAAAGACATGACTGACTCATCGGATGAAGAAACCAGTGACATTGAGGAAAATAATAGGAAAAAACTAAAATGGATAAAAAAATAAAGAGTTTAGATGAACACATAACATTAGATGATATTCTTCAATATCAAATGGATGATGAGGTAAATATTACTTATGGAAAGGTATCAGATGATTGTGCCACTCTTAATAATGTTCAATGTGAGCTGGAGGATATATATGGACTAATTAGATATCTTAGCCCCAAACCTTTACAGCTTATCACTAACCAAGCGGAGAATGATTTAGAAAGTAGAAATCTTAATAAATAGAGGACACCTATTAATGATACTAGACTAAAGGTTGATACATAGGAGAATGAATTTGAAGAACTCAATGATCTCTTAGGACTCAACATTAACACTGAGGATATGCTCATTCTCAAAGTTATTGAATCTTTAAGTGGAGATTACCTAGACTCAGATGATCATAGGATGAATTTAGTAGAAGATAGCAAGGATGGGATTTTAAGCTTGGCTATATCATGTGTTGGTAAGAAGATTCCAAAATACCCAAAATAGATTACTAAAAGAGGGAGAAAATCCCTTAAGGAATTACAACAGAGGGATGGATCAGCTTTGGGATAGGTTAAATTAATGACTATTCTGAATGCAGGGAAGGGGAAGAACCTTCCCAAGGTGCCATGAAAATAATTTCATGGAATTTTAGGGGATTAAATGCCCCTAACAAACTATGCCTCTTAAAGAGAAGCCTTACTTCTCTAGAGGCACATCTCTACCTTATCCAAGAAACCAAATTAGGAACAGAAGGATACAATCTTCTTACTAGGAAACTAGGAATATGGGAAATCAAAGGTGTAGACTCGGTAGGTGCTTCAGGAGGGATAGCTTGTATATGGAACCCGAGGTATATTTCTTTAACCTTCTTAACTTCCAATCCCCAATGGATGGCAGCACAAATTAAGAACTATAGCAGCAACTTAGAATTTATTATTATCAATTTCTATGGACCAAAGATCCTGCATGAAAAAAGACTTGTATGGAAGGAAATTGAAAGTTTCATTAACATCTATCCTAATATGAAAATTTTTATAGGAGGGGACTTCAAATCAATCTTAGATGCAAAAGAAAAATATGGAGGCTTCAAAGGCAGCAATCAAACTATGAAAGAATTTAAGGAATGGATTCAACTGATTAATGCAATGGATATTCCCTTAGATATTGGTACATATACTTGGTCAAATAAGAGAGTTAATTCTGAATTAATTACTGAGAAACTAGAATGATTTCTCCATATTGGGGACCTAACAAAATTAAAAGTAACTCTTAGAGCTAACATAGTTGCACACTCAGGTTCAGATCACTTTTCGATTAATTTGGAATTAGAAGAAGATTTAAAACCTAAAAAGAACCCTTTTAAATTTGAAAAGACGTGACTTAAGGATGAGGAATGCATGCTCAAAATTGAAGAGTAGTGGAATGAAAAAAAATTTAAAGGATCAAAAACCTTTATCCTTAATGCAAAATTGAAACACTTAAAACACAGAATAATTGAATGGAACAAAAGCCATTTCGGAAATATTTTTGAACAAAAGGAAGAAATAGAAAAAGATATAAAGGAATTAAATGAAGCAATCTTTAGGGATGGGATAAATATAGAGTCCTATAATTAGGAGAAAAATTTACTAATTAAATATGAGGATATTTTATCAAAAGAAGAATCATTTTGGAAACAGAGAGCCAGGGAAGTGTGGCTTAACGAAGGAGACAAGAACACTAACTTCTTTCATAATAGCTCTAAAGCTAAATGAAACTTTAACAAAATCACGAGTATCAAGAAAGACAACAAGGCCATAATCAAAAAATTGGAGAACATAGCGGAAGAAATAGTTAAATACTTTAAAGGAATTTTCAACAATATGGAAGGATCGAATAGGACAGCCCAAACAAAGATTCTTAAAAATATTCCTACGGTAATCACTAAAGAACACAATAAGTTACTAAATGCTAAATTCACTAAAGATGAAGTAGAAAGTGCTCTGAAACAACTTCATCCTGAGAAGTCCCCTGGAGCAGATGGTTTTCCTAATTTCTTCTATCAACAATGTTGGAACATTATTGGGGATGAAGTGGTCTCGGCTTTAGAAGGTATGAGAAATTTAGGTAAAATTCTACAAGAAATAAATAATACTTTTATAGCACTAATACCAAAGAAAGCCATCCCAAATAGTTTACATGATTATAGACCCATTTCATTATGTAATACATTATATAAATTATTAACTAAAACTTTGGCAAATAGGCTTAAAAGATTCCTCCCAATTCTTATTTTGGAAGAACAATCTGGTTTCATTCCTAGGAGGTCTATTCTTGATGGAGTGATTATAGCCCGAGAAGTTATTCATATGGTTCAAAATAACCATACCCCATGTATGCTTATTAAACTTGATATTAGGAAAGCATATGATAAGGTTGATTGACGATTCCTATGCAAGTTCCTTGAAGCCTTTGGTTTCTCTAAGCAGTGGATTAACTTAATATTTGAATGCATTTTTGGGCCAAAAATGTCTATTCTAGTGAATGGTAGCCCTACTAGTTTTTTTAATATCTCCCAAGGTATTAGACAAGGTGGTCCTTTATCACCCTTTCTCTTTGTTATCATGGCTGATGCCCTTGGTAGATTGTTGACCAAAGCAAAGAATGAGCATTTGGAATGTGGTATTAAAATAACTAAGGGACTGGAGGCTTGCACCCATCAAAAAATTTTGGATGACAACCTCCTCTTTGGCCAAGCTAATATTGTGGAGGCTAGGGCAATTAGGAATTTATTAAACCTATATTCAACTACTTCTGGCCAACATATTAATAAAGAAAAATCTGAGATATACTTCTTGAATACCTCTAGCAAGGACCAACATAGAATATGCAAACTTCTAGAATATAAAATAGGAGAATTTCTGTGTAGATATCTAGGGCTTCCCTTAGATAAAGGAAATAGGTCATCAAATCTATGAAGCATGATCTTAGAAAATATTGATAAAAAAGTTGAATCATGGAAAGGGAAATGGTTAACAAACACTGGGAAGACTACCATGATTAAATCTGTTCTCTCAGCTATACCTACTTACCAGATGATGTGTCTAAGTATGCCAAAAGGGATAGAAAAGGACATCAATAAAAAACTAAAAAACTTTTTCTGGCAAGGAGCAAATGATAAACAGAGATTAGCATTAATATCTTGGGACACGATTTGTAAACCTATAGAGGAAGGAGGGCTGAATGTTAAAAAGATCAAACAACAAAACCTAGCACTAGGAGCAAAATTAGTATGGAAAATGTACAAAGATCCAGAGGCCAAATGGGTTAAAATTCTAAGATTCAAATACTTAGATGGATTGGACCCTTTGAGTATTTTTAGACATCACTCTCCTCCCAAAGGATCAAGGATATGGAATTTCATTCTGGAATGTCGGAGTGTTATAACAGACAATGTAACTTGGGATATAGGTGTATGTGATAAAATCTAACCTGTTGGGAGCACGCTCAAACACACAAACGTTAGAGATAAACATCAAATAACAATATTAAACATGTCTAAGAAGCATACTACAAAAATAACAAGTGATTCCATCACAACCTCCGATGAGCTGAACAAGGGCACCCAAGACCTTGTTGATTT
>MU223472.1:92728-106728 GCA_018584345.1 Thuja plicata
GTCAAGTTGTAAACCTTGGATCTAGAGTTAACTTGCGATGCATGAATCAAGAATTGAGCCTAATTTAGTATAAATAGATATTCAAACTCAATTGTGAGTTATGAATTCATTATTGTTGATAGCCATGAAGAGCATCTAAGGAGACGGAGGCAGAATTCATTTAAAGTTTAGAAATAGATCACATCAGTTATCAAGAACACACAGAGGCTACCAACGAGCAGATAAAGGTCTCATTCAATCATGGAAGGATGATTACTTATATGTATGAAGCTTAATAGGATCTGTTATCAGTAATTAAAGATTGCATACATCATCAGATCAAAGACATATGTAGTTGTATTCTAACAAGTGCATCACATCTAAAACCCTTTTGTAGAAGGTGGGCTTAGTAGTTTTTTACAAATCTCTTAACAGAGTGTACACTTAACAGTGTTGCTAAAGCTTCAAACGAAGTAGATCTTAACAGGTCTCCACTATAATACTCCTAAAAGGGTAGGTCATCAGAAGTGACCAATTGTAAGCCTTAACCGGCCCCTTATTATCTATAGATAGTGAAGTCTTGTGGGTAACAATCCCCACTGCAA
Organism: Thuja plicata; assembly: GCA_018584345.1. Taxonomy (NCBI): domain Eukaryota; kingdom Viridiplantae; phylum Streptophyta; class Pinopsida; order Cupressales; family Cupressaceae; genus Thuja; species Thuja plicata. The sequence goes on from MU223472.1 coordinate 93,313, forward strand.
TTTTTACTTCCTAACAGGAGTTTTCTGTGATATCATATCTTGTGTTATGTGTTATCTATTTTCATGAATATTTCTATTAGTGTTACATACTAAAAGAACTTATGATATGATTGCATATACATAAAGAAAGATGAATAGTTAGATAAGATAATTTACAAGCTGATGATTAAGGGTTAATGGGCTAACCAAGAAAATTTTTAGAGGTTTGATTCACCCCTCCCCTCGTAGTACATTATCTCAATATAATTCCAACATATATATATATATATATATATATATATATATATATATATATATATTCACAAAAAAAAAAGATGGGCATAAGATGGATTTAAGAGACTGTAAGAGGTTTATTAACACTTAACAGAGATGTAGATTCTCGTATAAGAAGTGATACTTCGCATAAAGGAGTGACCTTATTCATTCCAAGATTAAAACTGTCATTTAATCACCCTCCCAATTATATCTTCCTTTTTTCATTTAAGATTAAAGTTGTCATTTATTTACCTTTCTAATCCAGAAGGATGTAAGTATGTGTAGAAGTTAAGCTATGCAGGTACAAGTATTGCAAGTATGATTTGACTCTACTCACCTAGAGCATGGAAATAAGAAAGGCAAAACAAGGATAGTTGTGGATATAGTATCAGAAAACCAGGAAGCGAAAAGATAGACCAAAATAGACATTTTTTCAGAGAAGAAGGAACAATCAGCTAAATAGAGATACCAAATATTACAAGGATTGAGCAGAATACTGACAATACAACATAGGGAAATTCTAGATTGTAATTTAATAGAATCCAAAGGTCCCCTTGGCCATAAACAAATGGATAAGTCCAAATCTGATGTAAATGAGGGAATGCCCTCATATTTTCCATTGTGTCCTACCAGTGACTGAAGTGAATGGAGATTTGTAATTTCATTTTATAAGTAATAAAAAATTTTGGCTTCAACATTTTACTGATAAAAAAAAAACAAAAAAACAAAACATTTGTTATATTTATATCTAGTCTAACATAAAAACTAACTATGATTAATGTAAAACACTAACTTATATATCTCTCAATCTGTAATGAAGGTTATATCTTTTCCATGGTCACAACCCTCCTAAAAGTGTCATCTCTCTATAACTATACATTGCCCCTTCACTAATAAATTGTTATTGTTTAACTTGTTTTTTTTTTCTATTAAGATAGTTCAACACAAAATATAGCTATCCACTTGGATCAAGTATCTGGAATACACAACCTCCATAAAATATACAGTTACAAAATTGGAGGAGTGAACTTATATTCTATCTATATACTATCCTGAAAATACTAGAGAGTATTATCTTTTACATCCTTTTACAAAATATTAAAATACTGTTACTGCTGTCTATTCCCACCTAGTATTCTGGGTATCATTGTCCCTTAGGGACCATGATTTGCCCTATGCAAATTCCTATGTTTTAGCTGAGACTTCTTCATTTTGAATAGGGTGCAAAATGGTGTCACTTCCTTGGCTCAGAGTGCTTAGTCGGGTGTTATTCAGCAGATTGCTAAGTTCATCTACTTCAGAAGGGGCTAAGAAGCTTTGGTTCTCTACAACATAGTTGGCGGCCTAAACTTCATCTTTGTGGATCATTAAGCTACCTTCTTGCATCAAGAGCATGAATCTACTCTTTGGAATGTTGAGAACCATGGAAACCTGAGACATAATAGTAAAATGTGTGAGTTTAAAATTAAACGCAGTAAGCTTCCTTTCCTCCTGTTGAAAAATCTCTCTATTTTTGTCCTTCCAAACAGTCCACAAAACTTCATTAATAAGGGTAAACCAGAAATAATTAAGCTTTGAGTCAAAAATTTCCACATATCTAGCAAGTATTTCACTCCATGAGAAACCAAGTTTGCGATTCCACAGATAAGGAGAACCTAAGAAAATAGCCTAGACCTTTCGAGCATAAAATCATTCAAAGAAAAGATGTTCAAAAGTCTCCATAGAATTACAAATACTACACATGATAGGGGTTAGACCAATGGAGGACAAAACATGACCAAAAACAAGTTTTCTTAACAAGAGGAGCCATCTAAAACAAATCTTTTTTGGTTCAGCTTTACCTTTCCAGAAGTAATCAAAGAAAAACAATCAATCAAAAAAAGGGTTAACAGTCCCCCAGCATTGGGTCACCTGTGATATGATAGTGGAATCCTTCTTAATAAGATGATACAACTATTTAGTGGAAGTTGCATTCAAATAATTACTGTCACTCCACTTACACTTTCTTAAAAATGAATATGAATCAATAATGTTTCTTTTCACTGTATTATTAATTGCTTTACAAATTAGAGTATAGGTCTTCTTTTGAGATTGAGGGATATTAAATTTATTACTGACAAACTCCCATGACCCCAGGTGCTCATCCTTCAAGATATCCTGTATAAGAGATATCCCTTTCTCATTCCAACTTCTTGCAGAGCAGCTCTGAGTGAGAGCTAGAGGTTTATCATTAAGGTAAACCCCCCACCAAATAGAATGATCCCTACTCTTCCTTTTCTTCCACACAACTTTTTTAAACTGCAAATCTTTATTAAAGGCAACAACTTGAAGGGATTTTGGTGAGATAATGCATTCCAGCCTAGGTGGCTGGTGATTTTTACTAGAGGCTTTAATAACCTCAACTCTCTGGTAAATAGTAACCAGGGCTAATTATTGGGCATTATACTTGGTGGGGGTGTAGGTTCATTCTGAACATTCACTGAAGGAGAGCCTCTTGAAGGATGGGCATCTAAGGTGGTGGGGTTGGTACTCTCAGAATTTTTAGCAATAAATACTTCAAAATCTTCATCGAACAACGGATTAGACAAAGAAGCAAACATGTTTTGGTCTACATTATCAACTGGCATATCCAAACTATCAACTTAGAGACTAGGTTTCTCTGGTTTCTCTTTAGGGTGAATCACCGAAGCTTTTGGGGTCTAGGAACAGAGTTATCTTGGGTATTAGAGCTATCTTTATTACCATCATACTTCTCCCTAGCATTATTAGAGTTATTAGTTTTATTTTCATTACTATCTGAATAATGCACTGTATTGAATTTACCTTTCTGAGTATGTTATAATAAGGGGCAATCTTTTTTAGAATGTCCATTACAACTACAATGAAAACAAGAATGAAGATTGCCAAGCATTGAAACCTCCCAACATAGTACTTCTCCATCAAATTCCAAAGAGATATAATTTGGGAAATCAACTTTCGGTGTTAGGGAAACCAAAACCCTAGCATTTAGATGAGGTAGGGTAGCCCTAGATTGCTCAATTTGTAAAATAGAACCTAGGGGTTTCAGTATTTGGGAGATAAATGGCTAGAATTCAACATTCAAGTTTTTAATTTCCACCCAATTCAGGGCTGACTTAGCAACCACATTCTCGATGTTACCTTTAGGGGACCATGGAAAAACCTTAAACAAAGAGTGGCCAACATTCCAAAATTTCTTATTCAAAACCCTTTCTTGCATGTTGTGATTTTTTTAAAAAATAACAAACAACCCTTTTTATATCATTCTGCAATAAGTAACAAAGATACCAAGCTTTTTTCCCCACACAGAGGCAAGCCAATCATCAAAAAATCTATGAGATGGCAGTGACTCTTTATCAAAGAAAATAAAAAAAATTGCAATGCTTTTTAACCTACTCTGTTCTGATCTAATAGCACTTACCATATCTTTATTTGATGAAAGAGAGAGAGTTTTCAATTCTAGAGAAGGAGACTTACCACTTCCTCCTCTGTCTCCACCTCCCTCTATACACCCTCCACTATTTTGTCCACCTCCATCAGCTGTGGCATGTCTCACTCTATCCTTTTCTGATTCCACCACTCTTCTACTGAAGACTCCATCAAAACCTGCACTAGCCGAGAAAAGAGGAGAACTCTCTGCCACCACTTGTTTGTAATACAATTTTTCATTCGATATATCACCCTTAATACCCTCTGCAGACTCATTACATTTATCATTAAAACTACCACTTGCCTCTGCATTGTCCTTAATGATTCCTCCTTTACTCTACGGGAGATCACCATTATTATTAGTCCCTCCCATCACACGCGCAACCCAGGCGGGGGAAGGGTAAACCCCAGATCACAAATGAAGAAGAAATAGAGACCAAGGGCACAAAGCAAACATAAGATGATAAACAAAGAAATACTTGTAAGGAAACAAATAAAACATAAAGACACATAGCAAAGTGACATGGAAATCGAGGACTAGGAAATCGCAAGAAAATCAACACAAAGACACACACAGACGTAAGAATATGTTAGAGACATGAAGTTGTAGAGCATCCATCATAATCGTCATCCATCCCCTAAATTTATTTTTGTTGTTTAACTTATTGAAATCACTCCCCATTAATGATTAATAACACATGTATTAGTATAGCAACAAATCGATGGTCTTTTAATACATAAATCTTTAACATGTGCCTGAACTTATCATTGTATTTGTTGTCTTGTATATGGATTTCTATATATACACAAGTTTATGCATCGATGCTGACTTTAGATTGCAGTCCTTCAATGTGATAATATTGTTGTCTTCTCATCTCTATTTTACACATTAATCCTTTAATATAAATCAGATAAAATTGTGAAGTCTTACAAATGAGACAATTTTCTAAGCATTACCATTTTTTTTTTCTTTCTAAGGATGGTGTGAGAATGTTTCATGGAAGAGGCGTGACAGAATGCTCTTCCCAAGATTGCTTGTCCTCAAGAAATGACAGTTTTAACCAAATATTTTCAATTTGTGGATCCCTAGACTAACTAGAGATTTGTAATCCTTAAATCCTCCTTGTGATATAATTAGCTTTTGTAACCGCGACATCACCTGAAGTTGCAAATTTGAAGTAAAACTTGTGACAACATAATATAGATTTGGAAATTGGGAAAGTTTATAATTTTATATCACCCTTATTTTGCATCACTCTGTAACTGTAATAATTGACTAGGTTCTCCCAATGTTTGTACAATATCATATGTATCTCTTAATGTTAAAGTAAGAACTTATATATTAAGATGAGTATTAGAAGTATGACACCTGACACATATCTATGCATTGATCACTTTATATTAGCATTACACCTGTAGTGATAAGATGGATACATATCTCATAGTTCCACCTGCATATACAATTAGAGAGTGATTAAATTATTAGTGAAAATTTCAAAGCATGCTAGATTTATACGCTTTAAGGTTATGGCCCATTTTGAGACCAGATCAGCCTGCATATTCCCTTCTCTAAACACATGACTTATTTGGAAGTCTGGGAGAGAATGGATAATAGTAGATATTTCCTTCAAGATATTTTTGAAGTCTCAGTTGTTCCTGCAGCAAGAAGGAACATGGATTTTTTCTCCAAAGGTGCTTGTTCTGCCACGTATTTTATAAAATTGAACTAATTATGCAATGTATTTCAAGTAATTGTTGAATAAGTCATGTCTTTGTGTTAACAGAAAAAATAGGGGAAGACACAACATGATTAGGGAAAAGGTGCTTTATGATGAATACAAAATTGGATATGGAAGGTATAGCCATAGGATACATTATCATCATTTGGTCAACTATGATCAACAACACATATAATTTAGAGATGCAAGTACAATACTTGCTGGCGAACGGGTTGTGTTGTGTCACCCTCCACAACCAACTAATGCAAAAATTAAAACTTATTTGGTCAACCTATATGGAGGAAATCGACCACCTCTACTCGAAGCTATGCTCTTACAGGAATTGAGGGTAGCTATACAGGGAACCACTGCTATCCAAAATCAAGAGGAATGGTTGAATAATCATGCAGTAGTGATTCAATGTTTCTTTGCGGGACCATTTCTAGTTGATAATTATGAATTCCTAGATGATTTCAATTTTTACTCACATTTGTTTAAAGTTAGCATTTTTTCCACTCAAACTAATCTGATAAATCGATGGTTTGTGAGACATTTTAGTCCATAAAACCTAGATCAATTTTCTAAACTTGAATGGTTGCATGCTTGGACAAGGAAATATCATCCAGTATGGATTTTTGCAAGGTTTCAAGAATCTCAAGGACAACTTACACCCAACTCACCTCCTCAACCAATGCTACATGTTCGACATACTCTCTATTGGAAAGAAGAGACACATGAACCGTCACTTGATGATGTATTAGGTGAAATATATAATCAAGAATGAGAGAACACATCCGACATAGAGGAAGGAGAATATGATCATGAATTTGGATCTCCATGATGCTTCTATATTTGTTGGAGACTTTGATGAACGCTATGCATGGACTGTAATGTAACCTATATTTTCATGCTACGATTGTAATTGATGATGATGCAAGGATTGTAATTGATGACTATGATGATTGATAATGAATTTAGACTCATTGTTTTAATGGATGATTTTTGTCACAATGTTGGCTTTCATAATGATTCCTATAAAACTATCGATCTCTTGATAATCACTAATACATTTGATACCAATTATGAACTTAAAAACCTTAATCACATTAAAATACTAAATCCAAATTATGGAGGAAAAATATTAGGAAAGATGATTTGGGAAGGGATGTGCAAATTGGTTGGCCTAATCTAGTGAGCATGATTTGTGTGTGTATTTATAAATCTTGTATAATCTTGTAATATTTGATTATTTTTTATTATATACAAGATACCACTAATGCTTGTATGTTTACATTTTGTATATTTATAGCCTGAATAATTGTCTGTGAAGAAAGTCCACACCTGACAATATGAACCCAGAACAAAATAATGAGACAATTGCTAGATTGTGGTCTCAGTTCCAAAGAAAAGTTGATAAATGTAATTGTCCTTGAAAAAAGTGTAAGGGCTTAAAGAATCGAATAATTCTAATCACAACAGCCCAGAGTCATTGTAGGCAACATGGTCACATTGAAGGGGGGAATGATTTTCGTCGATTGGTGAATGTGGATTTCCAACTGGAGGAACATGAAGGTGTGAATATCCAATCCAAGGATAACGCTCCCATGGAAGAAGATGATCCTATGGCAGAGAACACAATTGAAGATGATGGTATTGGCATAGCTGATAATGTGCCAGAGGACATGATTGAAGAAGATGGTATTGGCGTAGTTGATCAAGATGATCATGATGATGGTACTAGCACATCTGATAATGATGATGAAGATGGTCTTGATATACCTATACTTGATAAGGAATACAAGCCCCTATACCAAGGCTCCCAAATAACTCTTCTCTCCGTTATAGTGTTGTTGGTGAACTTGAAGGTTATGAATGGTTTATCCAATGTTGCAATGTCACGTATGCTAAGGTATGCCATTTTTGTCATCTTCAATGTTAGCATACCATTACTATTCGTTATATTAACAATTCATATTTGTTATTGTAGGTTGATAGGTGAGTTTTTGTTACCACCATCAAACATTCTGCCTCGTTCGTACTGAGAATTATCTACCATTATGAATCAAACTGGAATGAAGTATTAGACAATACATGCATGTCCCAATGATCACATTCTATATCATAAAAACATGAATATTAAACCATGATTTTCATATTAGTAGATATTAGTCAAATCAAATAACAAAAAAGGTGCCTCACAATGTTCTTCGGTACATTCCCATTATTCCACATCTTCAATGATTATTCAGGTGCACTAGCTTGGCACAATTTATGGATTACCATGCACGCAATAGAAGTCAAGATGACATTATGTGAATGCCTGCAGATGGTTCTGCATTTAAAGACATAAAAACAACATGGCCACACTTTAAAGAAGAACCTCATAATCTCAAGCTTTCATTGGGAGTGGACGGTGTCAATCCATTTGAAGATATGAGATCTGTTTACTTAGTGTGGCCTATTTTTGTTATTAACAATAACATTCCTCCTTGGATGTCTATAAAGAGGGAGCACATAATGTTGTCAATGATTGTACCAGGTATTTTTTCATTTAATAATTATCTAAATTAATTTATAAATACTACATCAAAATGGTCCTAATAATTATGTAATGGTTTTGTTCATTCAACTAGGTAAGTACCAAGTTAAAGATATGAATGTGTATATTGAGCCCCTTATTGACGAGTTGTTGAAGTTATGGAATGGGGTCACTATGTATGACATCTCTATACCAATAGGACAGACAATTTCAATTTCATGCAATTCTTGTATGGACAATACATGATGCCCCTGGGCTAACTCATTTTCACGGTATGTTATATATTGTTAAGGTAACATATTTCTGGTATGTTATAGTGCTTACACATTATTGTTGTATGTTAAATTTGTGCATGATAATTTTACTTGATCCAATTGTACATGATCTTTTAGGTCTCCAGACAAAGGGTAAATTCACATGTCCAATTTGTGGTCCGAAGATGAAATTTTGTCATTCAAGAAGTTTAGGAAAGCAAGTGTTCGATGAGTTTAGGCACTTTCTCCACAATAATCTTAAGTATCTAATTATCAAAAAATATATTTTTAATGGGAAAGAAGAGACAACATCAATGCCATGAAGAATGAAACCTCGTATATGAAAGTTGGAATACAATAGACTAAATCACCGAGGTAATGTCATTCCATCTGATGATTTTTGTTTGAAATGTATATTTTGACATTGTCTTTTATTTACTAATTAATGATGTAATTGATGCTCGTGCAGGTCGTCAAGGCATCAATGACCAACTTCCTAGAGGAATAAAAAGTTATCCTAGTCAATTTAGCAGGTTTTGGTACTACAAGGATCTCCCAATCGTGCATTTGTTTGATGTTATGCATATTGGAAAGAATGTAACAGAGACACTATGGAAAATATTGGATGGAAGGCGCGACAAAGAAAAAATTGCCAAAATTTGTAATGACATTCATGAATCCAATCATGCACTGAAATTTTTTATTGAATCAAATAGCAATGGAGACCACATAAATATGAGTTCCCTTCCTTGGTTATTAACTGAGTAGCAAAGTGATGCATTAAAAGAAGTCATAAAAAAAACAAAATATTTGTTGCAAATATAAGCAGTCTTGTATCAAAGAAAGGTGATTTTGGGCCAGGGTTGAAAACACATGATTGGCATACCTTTGTTAAGGTAGGTCATGTTCTCTATTTACAATATATTTATAAAATCACATGTACTTTTTACTGTATTATTTTACAATATATTGAAAAGATCATTTTTTAATTATTGTAGTATGTCCTACCTCTATCCCTCCCACACCAGTTTGACAATAGTGTTAAACAAGTTATATACGATCTTGGAAAATACATGAGGTGGTTATCATCTAAAGAAATTGATAAAAAAAGATATAAAATATTGGAAGAGAAAAATTCCCCTCATTTTGTGTGAAATGCAAAAGTGTCTACCTCCAACTTTTTTCAATGCTTAAGAACACTACCTCATACATCAAGTTGAGGAGATTGAATTTTGTGGACCTGTACAAACTAGGTCAATGTGGATGGTTGAGAGACACTTGAAATTTATGAAGGGCTTGGTTCAACAAAGAGCACATCCTGAGGGTTGTATGGTGGAGGGATATATGGTATACCAGACCATGGTGTACATTAGTGAATATCTTCCCAAGTTTGTAGCAAATATCCATCTAGATCACATTTGGGATCCCAACTCTATTAACAAATTCGAAGGGGACTACTTGATGGGGAGAGGTAGATTGAGGAAAGTGAGAGGTAATTATACGATGTTATTGCAGTTTATTAATTCTTATAAGTCTTCAATATAAGTTGTTTCTAAGTGGTCAATTTGTTTTCTTTATAGTTGGTTGTGAGTGGGATGCACTACATTTATATATTGCAAACAATCTTGATTGGATGATGGTATGGATTCAACAATCTCAAGAAAATGGTCGCTCATTAACATGGGATGGTGTTGCATCATTGGTTAAAGGAGCTCATCGTAATGGAGATCCCAATGTTACGCCAATGGTACTTGATCTAGCATATGGTTTAAGAGGTAGAAAGGTACGTATAAGTTTACTAACCATGACCCATAATTTTAATATCAACTCACGGATCAATGAAAATAATCTTGACATATTTGAATAATTGCAGATCAAACACCACAAAGCTATGTACTACCATGGTCATAAATTTTGCATTAAAAAGTTAGATGACACGAAGAAAACTTGTGATTTTGGGATAAGTGCAGTCTTCGAGGTCACTAATATTTCATCTAGAAATGACATACATCCTCAACAATCTGAAAATCGATACTATGGCATTTTGGATGATATACTTGAGTGCGACTTTAATTCATTCAAATTAGTTCTATTTGTCCTCAAATGGTACAGGCTAAGGCTGAATCAAAATGATCCTGATAGGACTATTATTGAACATGATAGTGGATTTATAATGATTAATACAAGGTCATTTGAGCCAGTTGGAGATGAGCCTTATGTTCTTCCAAGCCAATGTGAGCAAGTGTTTTACTTTGGCGTTCCACATAAACCAAGTTGGTCATTTTTTGTTAGACATGATCTAAGAGGAAGGCTCGTAAAGTATAATGTGATGGAAGAAGAAGATACTAAAGAATCAGAAGATGAAGTAAATCATGATCATGAATGACTATTACACAATGAAGAAGAAGAAGAAAATGACGATGATTTTGGTCCTGCTGACGATGATGTTGATGATGATGATAATCATGATCATGGTGATGAAGATGGAGTTAATCAAGGCGATGATGGTCATGATGATGATGATGATGATGATGGTAGTAGTCATGATGATGACATGGATGAAGAGGATGATCAATAACATGATCAATGAAATGTATGCAATCAAGGTATGATCAATGTCATGTATGAGGTATTGATTTATTCATAGAAATTGTTTTGACTAGTACATTTTTATAATTAAGTTATTGTCTTGAACTCTAATGTCATGGAGTATATTTTGCATCATGTAAATTTTGTCTTCTATGTAATTTGTAGCTTACATATCATTTAATTTTTGGGTAACTTAAGATAAATGATTTACATATGTAGAAAATTAAACACCTTTGACATGATTTACATATGCAGAAAATTTTGTTGTTGATTGCTAAGAATTAATAATCTTTGTCATAGGGTGACATGGATCGACCACAAGACACAGGCAGGGATGTTCCTCACACACCTTCTTCATCAAAGGTAAACCTTAATTAGTGTAATTATAAAAATTATATAGAAACAAATGTCATATTATTATTTTCTTTGACTTATAGCTTTGGAATTATTTTGATAGAATTTTACTGATATTGATGTCACAACTTGATACTTATTGATAGGGAAAAGCACAAATGATAGCAGATCAATTGCGATATGAAGTTGAGGTGCAATTTTTAGATGACATTGCACGTAGCTCTAACCTTGTCTTCATGGCTACTTAGATTAAAAATAAATATACTAAAGAAAGTCTTAACCTTGTGATGATTCCAAACAAAAATAAGGAGACAGAGGCACTTGAAGATGTATTGATATGTAGGGTCAATTGTATGAATGTAAGTAGTAATTAATCTTAAGTAATAATTAAATTTCAATAGATGTTTATATTTTATACTATCTTATGGATCATGATCTAAAATATGATATGTTCTTCTTACAGGATTTTTTGACACCTATGAATAGTGGTCAATATGGTGAGGGTTGTAGCGCACAACCTTCATGTAAATAATCCTTAAACCTTTAACCATTCATTTAACCTTTGTATGCATTATTGACTCAACTTATGTTTGGGATGCTTCTAGTACCCCATTTAATCTTTATACATTGCAAATGTCTTTGCTAACAATGTATTCTTCAGCTCGTGACGAAGTGTAGACACCTCCTTCGATCAACAATCTGATATTGCCGATTGCATTATCCGCAACAAGGAGCTTGCAGACATTTTCCTCTGTACAAGCTACAACTGGTAAAACCTTGTTTTTCTATATTTTATTATGTGCTAATCATGCATTGATTATTTTCTTGTGTGAATTTTATACACATGGACCTATTTTGTGCACTAATAGATACACAGGCTACGAATGGTACAAGAATAGAGACAAGTAGTAGTGAAGCTTAACCATTTCTTGGATCAGCTCATGTTACTAGTACTGGTTCTTTTGTGGGGTCATTGTTGTTGAACAAGAAAAATATGATTTCGTTAAAAGTACCAAAGCTTCCAGGTGCTTTAAAATTGTTATTATTTATAGTGTAATTGTAGTTTACTTATACATAACTCGTTTTGGACTGATAATCCCATGATGTTTTTGTAGGAAATGATATTTTTCATGAAACTCTTTTTGAAAAGACATTGAAGCTATTTGGGCCCACCATACATAAAAGGTACGTAGCTTCATAACATTGGTACAATATTTTTCTTATCTTCCATTTATTGTACTATATTAAAGTTATGATATCTAACAATTTTTTTTTTTCAAAAAAGGTTGAATGAACAGGATATTTACTTTAAAAATCATCTCATTAAATCTTTAGAGGACATCTTTGGAAATAAAACTTTTCACAGTGCCCTGATTCTTAAAAAAGTATCCAAACACATAAAGACTATGAGGGACCAATATAGAAGGACTCTAAAGGCTAACACAAAGTACTAGCATCCTCCTATGATTCCACCGATGGAGTGGAATGAAATAATGGAAGATGCAAAAGAGAAAAGGCTAAAGGATAGAGGAATTCAACCAGAAGACGAAAAAAGAAGGTATGATGTGATAGTATGAAGTAGAATGTAATCATGCACTAATTAGTGATCTTTATAAATATATAATCTAACATGTTTCAAACTTTTCATAGACTGCAAGACACATCAAAATCTACAGAAGCAAGATTACAAAAGGTTGGCCAACACAAACTTCGCTCTGGTGGCTATATGAAACTTCACTCTCGACTTGTAAGTAGCAGCATTGGAATTTCATATCAAATTTTTATATAAGGTTGCAAACAATTTTGTTTAATCAAATCATACATGCAAAACTGACGATATTAAATATTAAATACAGGGCACAAAATTCAATTTAGAGCCCACGGATGAAGACAAAAGAATATCATTGAAGGAAGGCTATAAAGTCATGGCTGCATGCCTACGCCAATAATCTACTGCACCAGATGAGACACAAGTAAATTGGTCAAATGAAAAGTAAATCAAATTGAATAGTTAATTTCAAACATAAATTGACTATTTCATGATAACAATGCACATGACATTTCACTATAGCCTTCAAATCCTATCACAAAACCTGGGCATGATGAAGGCCATGATGTGCATCACAGTGGTGAAGGTATTAATTTTCTATTGGAAATAAATTATGTAATTATTAATAGAATTTAACATCTTTAATTACAATTGGCCGTGTAACCTTTTTTTGAATATTTTAGAGCATGTTGAGCATGTTGAGCATGTTGA
>MU223472.1:109564-132490 GCA_018584345.1 Thuja plicata
GGGATTTTTCACATATATTCTCATTTTTACCAAGCGTGTTCAAACTATTCCTTCTATGACATCAAGGATATATTAATATTTGATATTGGTTCAGTCTATTTGAATTTAATCCCTTATAAGGAAACCATTTAGACAAGGAATTATATAGATGATAGAATCAGGTATAACCCTTTTTGTTCAGAACTTAATTTTAAAAATCAACCTTTTGACATCAAATAGATTAGGATTTTCGCTTCAAACTAAAGAATGCAAAGGATTAAATTCAACAAAAACTAATGGACTCACTTCTTCAATCTTGGAGAGAGAAACAGGTTTCTTTTGTGTTGATTGAAAAGTTTTGGTACAATTGAGATGCAGATCGACTGCAATCATTTACCCTGTATACTATCCATTATGAGATCAAAATCTCAAAAGTATATATGTTAATATACCCTACATTGGTTTCGGTATCCCATTAAATATGAAAATTTGGGATGCATACAAGCTTCCAACCAATGTGTCCCTTCTAAACTAAAACTAAATTGCAACTGATTGCTAATAAATTTCAATTAAGTAAAAACAAACTTATTCTAATATAACAGTATCATCTTCCTCGTCTATGTCTTTAATTGTCAACTTTGGATCTTTAAGGTATTCATCTATCCACTTGGAAACCGCTACAAGAGAAGGCCATTGGAATTTATTGATGTCGTCAATGTGCAACAGAAAATCTCTCCATTTATTTCATGTTATCAATTTGACCTCTGCTTGAAATATGTTAAACTTGGCCTCCAAAACTATGATTCTATCCAGAATAGTATTGAAATCATCAATCTTAAATTCCTTTTCATTCTCCAATCGTGCTAGGATTCTCTTGGGTAGAGTTTCAAATTCATTCTTCCAATCCTACAGATCTTTTATTTTTCCATTCTCATCAGTAACCTGAGGGGTAGTCCAGTGCTTGCCAGATACAAAGTCAGATAACTTCTGCTCTATCTTTCCCTGCTCCTGTTTGACATAAGTTATGTCATTGGAAACATTTTCCAGCATTAGTATTGTTTCTTTGATCAAAACTGGGGCATTAGGATCCCTTCTAGTAATATCATGCCCTCTTTTCAATTCAAAAAGAGATAGTCTCCACTTCCTCTGAAGCTCTTTCAATACTGGATGATTATTTTTAAAAGTTTCAACCATATGAACTAGACTATTGCAACATTTATATAGCTCATCACACTTATTTATAATGTTCTTTATTATGAATGAAAGAATGTCTTCTAAATTTCTAAAAGCACACTGCTCATGCAGATCTGTGGGTTCCTCTACCTGTTTTCTCTATGGCTGAATAACCACCTATGGAGTGACCTTGGGAATTATTAGGGATGTAGCTCCCCTCGGTGTCTTCAATTGGAGAATGTCACTCTCCATCAGGGCCATCTTCAAGAACATCTCATTTATGAATTTGTTCTACTCCATCTCCCTCTGTAAGGATTCCTCCAACCTATCCTGAAGATACTTGACTTGAGCCCTATTGAACATGGCTCTGTGAACCAATTCAGAAGCAAAGGCCAAAGGGTTTGAATTATCCATTGTGTGGACAATAGCCATTCCATCTTACCCTTTGGTCATATCAATAAGCTTGGGCTTTCTGTCCCCTTTGAAACTGACCCTAGTTGCCAAAGTCTTAGTTTTAGGATCAAATCCAGATCCT
The DNA here is from genome assembly GCA_018584345.1 of Thuja plicata. Lineage (NCBI taxonomy): Eukaryota > Viridiplantae > Streptophyta > Pinopsida > Cupressales > Cupressaceae > Thuja > Thuja plicata. The sequence goes on from MU223472.1 coordinate 111,252, forward strand.
TCAATCTTTTCCAAAGAATCAAATTCTAAAACAAATGTAGGGTCATCATGCTTCATGACCTGATCCAACAAGAACAATTCTCTTAGTGACAGACCTAGCACAATCAACATTTGATTATTTTCACAATGTCCCTGGCCTCTTCTACTGTGCATGAGATCTCATCTAAATGTAGATCTTCAATCATTTGTTGAATGATGGCCTCATGTTGAGACTCATCAACATCTTCCAGCCTAGCCTTTTTCCTTTCTTCAAAATCCCTCATTTTGTACTGTATCGAGAAATCTTTAAATTGTTGATTTTTAGTAAACTCATTTCCTTGTATAAACCTAAGAGAAATAGCTTCTCTCTCATCACTCACGTCTATAATAGTGTCTTTCTCTGCCATTTTTGCTTGGTATCCATGCACATATTCTTGATAAATTGGAGGTGGAGAAGAAGGGTCTGCCTTACTGTCTCCTCTTAAAGTTCTAAGAATAGTTGCCACTTCAATTGGGCTATCTTCCTCATCAGAGCCATTATATCCCACAAGGGGAGAAATAGAATCTTCTTGCTATATATTTGGTGGTGAATCAGGAGGTGAATCATCCAATATAAACTTTCTTCTTTTTCTAGGAGGAGGCTGTGCCTTTTCCACCTCCTTTGTAGCTTCCTAATGCACCTCTTTTGAAGCCTCCTTAGGAGCTTCCTCAAGAGATTTCTGATGTTCTTTGTACTACTGGCTACCTCTATATAATTCCTCAAAATTCAAAATACACTTTTCAATTCTCAAAACTTCTAGTTCTTCATCATCATAAAATCTATACTGCCCTACAACAATCCTCTCTGTTTCCATTTTCGAAATGATTCCCCATTTCTTCAACTTTTGCATGATAGTTTCTACATCATCACAATTTCTGATCACATCCTCACTAATCTTTAATTGATGTTTTAATTTGGCCAAAATGGAGTGGATGTGTCCTTCGAGGTCATAATCTCTGCCCTTGGAACACTCTAGTTTGAAATGAGTATTATTATACTATTGAACTTCTGAGTATTATTATTATATTATTATCCAATGGTAAGTCTTCCAAATTTCACACTATGTGGCATGTAAGTACCCTTTTTCCTTGCAGATATGATTTCCTTCTCCAACCATAACATTTTCCACATAAATTCAAATAATCCTACTCTTTCAGAAACATGAGTAGGTAAAAGATGGGGTTGTTGTCTGCACCCATAAATTCTAATCACAGTATACTTAGTGAAACATAGCCAATCACCAAAATTGTGTGGATATCCTCTGTCAGGAATGAACTCCTTAGGTCTGAGCATGCATTTGATGTTTTGTGGCACCCTTTCTTTTTGGTATCTCATCATTCTGAAAACCCACAGTACAAAAACATCCTAAAAAATGTTAAAACTGCAATCTCTGTTGTGCTTGTCCCAAGACCTGTACCATAGCTATACTGGAAACCTATTTCCCTTATCATCTTGTATGGTGAATTTGAAAGATTCTCTAAACTCAGCAACATTTTGGAAGACAATCAAATGTAGCAATAAAGAATAACTTTTGAAAGACTTTGTAGTCTTCTAGTTTACTAGTTGTTGATGCAAGGTCTTCTCAATTTCAGCTACAAAATCAAACTCCATGTAGCAGTTGGGGTTCTGAATTCTCATAGACATAAACATAAAATCCAATGGGATTTTAGGTCTGGCGTCCTTGCCACGGATCTGTGACAAAGAAAAATATGTATTTTGGAAGAAACTCATAAGGTTGCTAGTTGGGTATGGCCCCTTGCTGCCCACTGGCATTATCCTATTATTTGCTCCTCTTTTGGTAAAGTAGGAGATTTCCCTAAAACCAGCTGACTTCACATGTCACTCAAAATCAATAGAAAATAGGTCCCTATCAATTTTGGTTAGGGCTTGCTTGCTCAAGCCAAAGCATTCCTCTATATATCCCCTCGTAATGCTCAAGAGCGGGAATCCATCCATTTTCGAGATCATTTTGATCTCAGGCTTGTAATTCTCAGCTAGGAAATTCAACAAATCAATGTCTACAAAGACATTGGGAACTATCACCTTGGCCAGGTATAGTCTCCATGGGTTTGAACTTGGCTCCTTCTCGTTTCTATTTGAATAGAAGAACTAGAATAATGACCTACCACGTATTGGGAGTGTGGGGTCTCTGCATGCACTCCACTCATCCATGAACACATTTTTAGCCCCTGAGTTTGCTGACCCTGGCAATACAGTAAGGAGGGTGGACTACGGTGCACTTTCTTTCACAATCTTAGCCTTCTCTGAGGCCTCTTTCTTAACGCTAGTTTCCCTCTTCTTAGACATATTTATCTTTATAAAACTAGCAATGCAGTAAGCTACAGAGTTTTAATCAAAGATTTTAAACTTACTAGTGTGTTAATGGTGGGTTCACAATTCTCCTTGTCGCTCTTGCTCATCCAGCTTCTTTGTCCCAAGAGTACAAATGTATTTGAAAATCCTTCACAATCTTTTATAACTTGCCTCATTAAATGCATATTATTTTTTACATTTCTCATCGTGACATCTCCAGTAAGCTGCCTTCAATATATGTCATATCACCATTATAGATTTTGAACATGCATTAAATATTTTCACTTTTCACCATTTTGCCAGCCTTGAAATGTGTTCTTGCGAAATAGAAAAAATTCACTATATCACAACCTCCTTTAACATGTCCTGTAAAATAGCCAAAATTTTCTATCTCGCAACCTTGATTTACTTCCCCCGTGAAATGGCAGAATTTTGTTGTTTCACTACCTTCATATTTTGTCTCTGTGAAATCATGAAATTTTGTTGTTTCACACCCTTTGATTTCTGCCTTAGCGATATAGTGAAATTTTGTTGTTTTGCACCCTTTGATTTATGCCTTAGCGATATAGCGAAATTTTGATGTTTCGCAGCCTCATGAAATGTTTGCTGCGAAATTGCAAAAAAGGCCTAATTTTCTTAGAAATTTCATTGTTTTGCACCCTTTCATGCCCAATTTCAATTTCCACTTTTGACCAATATTGGCGTAGAACATTCAACCTTATCCATCATGTGTCCAAAGTTTGACTAGAAAAATAGCGACGAAGCAATGTGTGGATCATTCGACCAATATTGGTAGAAACTTAGACCAATTTCTGGTCAAAAAAGGGTGCCAATTTTACTAGTGGAGAGATAAGGACAAGAGAGATGGGGAGAGAGAGGAATATAAAGGGAAAGAGATGGGTACAAGGAAGAGGAGAGAAGATATGAGGGTTGAGGGAGATAGAGAAGTAGACAAATATATGCATAGAAAGAGATGAAGGGGGAAGTGAGAGGGAGATAACTAGAGATAGAAATGTATATTAAGATGATTGAGGAAGATATGGAGGGGAAGTGAGAGATATTGAGATATAGATAGAGTGGGAGATATATATGTTTATCATATGAAATGGTGAGAAATGCTATGGAGGAAGATCACTCACCAAATAAAATGGATGGGGGTATGATACATTAGGAACAATCTCAAAGACTCACCCTCAAACCCAAATTAGATTAGCAAAACCCAAAAGGATGAAGGGGCACTAATGGAAGATCTATATTTGAGGATGGAGTGTGATTTGGGGATGAGTTCCTTTAATTTCAAAATGTATATGATATGTAAAAATGATATGCAAATCTATTAAAGGAATTGATACTATGAAAAATGAAATGAAAACTAATAAGATATAGTATCAGATCGGATGCATAAAAGTAAGTAAGTGCAAGATGAAAAGAAGAGGAAGAATTAACTCACCTTGAAGCTTAGGAGAAGAGGAGTGAACTTTAGGTCTAGTATTGATTGTCGCAGAACTATCAGAATCAAAAATGGTTCTAGAACTAGAACTCTGACAACTATAACTTCTAACTATGAAAATTATTGATCCAAAGGACTATGTAAAAAAAATTCAATCTTATCTAAGAAAGTTGGCCTAGTCCTAGAGACTCTGAATCTGATGAAATGTGAAAAGAGTCTACCACTGGTTCTGTAAGTCCTGAAATATGGATCCAAAACTCTGAAAAAATGTTCTTGCACACAATAAAAAGAAGAAAATGTTGTGGAAAGGGGATTTCCTTGGTCAAGCCCCTGTATAGGAATTAGCCTTGAAATGAAATAAAAATTATAGAAGGAAAGTAATGTAAATACGATAAAATTCAGATTTAAATTGCATGAAAAGCCCTCATGGATCCAAATGTAGAAATTAGTTAAATCCATGAATATGTTTGAAATGTATGCTTGGACATTGTTATATAATAAAGGATTCCTTTACAAATGAAATGGATCTACACTTTCCAATCCTAGATCTTGAAATGAAAGATGGTTGAAATCTTGAATGGAGAAGAGGAATCGATCTTCTTGCTTGCTTGAGAATTCCTCCACTTGGCCATCATGGGAGGGAAATTTTCATCAATGAGAGAATATTTCCATTTCTTGGAGATCTTGAATTGGATGTCTGCCTTCAAATCTTAAATTCAAATCCTCAAAAATCTTGGTTGCACTTGCTCTTGAAATCAACAATGAATTGCTTGCACATAATAGTCTTGGATAATCTTGATAATGGATCATAATGGATGTAAAAATGAGAGGATAAGACCCCCTTTTATACTTATTTCACAATTCAATATTGGTTGTGATGAACTATAACTGATTAATTAATGAAGATGTTAAGTTGATAATCACCAAGCTCCTGAAAGTTAATGCAAGATATTAAATCAGTTAATGTATTTAAATTAGTTAATGTATAATATTGTCATTGATTTCAACTTGATATAATTTGATTGTTTATATACATTGTGTCAAAGACTTTAGAGAACCAAAAAGATAAAGATTATGCTTTCAATAATGCATAAAAGATCAGTATGCACTAAGTGACTACAAATATCGATGAGAAAAATCACAAGAATTATCGATGAGCAGAACTTCACAGTGATGCCCGGTGGACAAACAAACCCGACAGACAGAAAACCCCAATGGAGATGCCCGAGGAGAACTGAAGTGTTGACCAAAGCTAACAAAGAGTTAAACACTGAAAAGAACTAAAGTTCAAAAATGAAAAAATACATAGTTGGCAAGAGCTAAAGGAGTTAACTGGTTGTTAATATTGTTCTCATCAACAAGTTAAAGCCAGAGATAAGAGAAATATTTAAATTTTTTTTATTCTAGTTGCCAAAGAGAAATATACAGGATAAAACTGAAGTAAAGCTTTAAAGCAAGATTGGCTAGAATTGTGGATCATGCCAAGAACAAGAAAGTCAAGAACTGAGAAACGGTGAAATCATGTCTATAAAGAGACAAGATAATTAATTATTAAAAAAAGAGGGGTGAATAGAAGAAGAGGATGCTAACAAGAAACTGGTGAAGAACAACTTCAATCAGTCCTGATCAATCAAGCTAAAGAACAGAGCTAATTTTGCGGACACTGAGCAATAGAGAAGCACAGCATCACTAAGAAAAAAGAAGTGGAGAAAAGGTATTGAAAAGATACATTAATCAGATAGGTATTATGAGATTACAATAGATCTAAAAAATTTCAAAGTATAGTTGTATATGTGAACAGATCATTTACTGTTTCAATTTAACCTTTGGATCAGAAAGTTTCTTAACCGAGAAGGACTTAACAATCCTTTCTATATTGAGATATATCCTAAGGAGTATCAAAATGTTTGTTCATGAAGCTAGCATGAGATGCAAGATACCACATGAAAAACTACACTGGGTTTGGTCATAAAAGGTAGCATAGAGATTCCCGATATCAAGTGACAAACTATTATATTTAAATCCTCTAACAAGGTCACACCTAATAGTGTATTTGTAAACTTTAACAAGGTTGGCTCTTCTCCGAGATCACTTCTAAAGAGTGAAAATTTTGGGTTACTAGTTCCAAGTGGTTTTTCCCTTAATAGGGTTTCCACATTAAAAATCCATGTGTCAATGTGTTTATGAGTCATTACTTTAGTGTTTTACATTACACATAACTAATCTGGATTGATCGGTATACACTAAGTTATTTACTACATTTCAAAAAATGAAAGACTGCTAATCGGTAAATAGTAAGAACAAGGTTTAATAGTGAACTCTGAGGAGTAGTTATTTGTTGAGATTATGTCAAGGCATTCATCTTGTAGGACTGAAGATAACCAGAGGCTTATAATTATGGTAATACGTTTTTGGGTTAATTTATTAGAATATTATTGAGGCCACTAATTCACCCCCCCCCCCCTCAGTTATTTTAACAATTGGTATCAAAGCTTGTGTGCTTAGAAGGAAGGTTTCAAGATCCAAGCAAAAGATCACAAGATGAGCAAACAAGATGTGCCCAAGTTGAACAAGGACAACTTTGCATCATGGAAAAGAAGGATATGACTCCACCAATCAAGTATTGGAAATGATGTTACTCAATACTTGGATACTAAATTTGTATTACCTATAGGACCTCATACACTTGAGAAATTAAGAAAAAAAACATGATCATAATTCTATGATGATAGAACTTGCTTCCTCACTCTCTGATGTTGAATTTAAAGATGTCAAAACATGCACCTCTGCTAAGAAAATGTGGGATAAATTTAAGCTGGTACATGAAGGAGATGCTAATGTACTAAGAGCTAAGGTAGAAATCCTAAGAGGTAAATTTGATGACCTAAGAATGAGAGAAGGAGAAAATATCACTCAGTACAGCTGCAAAATAAAAGAGGTAGTCAATTCTATCCAAGGAGTTGGAGGCATACTTGAAGTAGAGATAGTGGTAACTAAAATCCTAAGAACCTTACTTCCTGTATATTCTATTAGAGTATCTACTATACAAGAAGTGAGAGCAATAGAAAACAATAATGTCACTCTAGATAGTGTGGTTGGTAGATTGATTTCATTTGAGATGAATAACTTTGATAATAGTGTCTTACCATCTATTGAGTCTGCATTCAAATCTTCTTTGAAAATAAGTAAGTCAAGTCATAAACACACTATTAGAAATGATAGTGAAAGTGATAGTGATGACCAAGATCTTGATGAGATTGAAGCACTAATGGATAGAAGATTGCAGAGAGGAAAGGGTAGATACAAAGGTAAATTACAACTCGTATGCTTTAATTATAAAGAAATTGGACATTTTGCTGCTATATGTCCTAACATAAGAAAAGATGACAGAAGTAATGATAGATCATATGAAAAGAAGTTTGATAGAAGTGATAACAGAGATTACCAAAGAAACCAAAAATCTGATAGAAGAGATATTCAAGACTACAAGGATAAAGGAAAGAAAGCTTGTTACATAGATGAGAACATAGATGGAGATATTGACACCGAATCTGATGAAGACATTGAGATAGTATTTGTGGCAATGAAGGATGATTTAGACTAAGAAGAAAGGTGTGTAGAGACTGCACTCATATCTAAGGTGAGTAAGAATGATGCTTGGATTATAGATAGTGTTTGCACTCACCACATGACTGGTGATAAAAAAAAGTTTGAAACTTTTGAGTACTGTAATGGTGGATCAGTAAGAATGGGTAATGACACACCTTGTCTAGTTGAAGGTAAAGGAGCTATAATGTTGAACAACCTGATCAAATGTGAAAATGCATACTAGGTAAAAGGACTTAATTATAATCTATTGAGATTTTCACAACTGAATATCATAGGTCACCGAGTAGCATTTGAAAATAAGAAGGCAAAGATCTTTAATGAATAAGGAAGGTTGATCAGAACTAGTGAGAAGAGAAAAGGTAACCTATTCTATTTTGATGATATAAACACCACTTGTTTAATGGATAGAAACAAAGAAATATGGTTATGGCATAAGAGATTATGTCATGTGAATTTTGACAACATGATTAAGATAAGAAATAAAAGGAAAGTAAGAGGCTTACCGAGCATGTCAAATCCTAAGCATATCATATGTAAGAATTGTCAAAAAGGTAAGATGACAAAGTCTAGTTTCAAGAGAAAATTCCATACATCTAATGTTATTCTAGAATTAGTCCATATTGATCTATGTGGACCCATGAGAACAAAGAGTTACTATGGTGATAGATATTTCATTCTCTTTGTTGATGATTATTCTAAAATGATGACAGTTATGTTTCTAAAAGAAAAAAAAATGGTATAAAGCTATGGTAGAAAAAAAATGGTAAGGAATTGAAATGCTTAAGATCAGATAGAGGATAATTTGTTTTTGATGAGTTCACTAACTATTTCAATGAGCATGGAATTAAAAGATAGGTTTCTGCACCAAGAACACCACAACAAAATGGGATTGCTGAAAGGAGAAATAGATCAATTGTTGATTATGAAAGAACACTGATGATAGAGAAAATCATCACTCAAACATTCTTGAGGGAAGTTGTCAGTGTTGTTGTCTACACATTTAATAGAGTACAATTGAAGAAAGATAAAAATAAGACACCCTATGAGTTATGGTATGGTTATACACCCAATGTAAGTTACTTCACAATTTTTGGTAGTCAATGTTATATTTTGAAAGATGATAGAAATGGAAAGACTGAATCCAAAAGTGATGAAGGTATCTTTCTAGGGTAGTCCACCAAGATCAAGGATTATAAATGTCTTAAAAAGTCCTCTAACAAAATCATTGAAAGTGCAAATATTAGAATAGATGAATATGCAGATAAAAATGATGAGGAAAGAAGAAAAGAACTAGAAGACTACCACAGGTTTGTTCACACTGAAGAACATGAGACTCTACCCAAGAAACGGTGTATCACTCTTGAGAAATAGGACATTGTACCTGAGCATCACGCAGTGAATACCAAAAATTAGGAAAATACTCAAAATGATGTTCTGAACTATGGAGATCAGAATTAAGGTCAAGATGATAATCAGAATGATGAACAGAGAGTTGAACCAAAAATTTCCAAGTATTTCAGAAGACATCATCCATAGAACTAGATCATAGGAGACAAGAAGGCTAGAATGAGAAGAAGAAGTAAGTCACTGAACACCAGATGTTTGATTTGTGATTTTGAGCCTAAATTTGTTAATACTGCACTTGAAAATGAATAATGGGTCAGTGCTATGAATAAAGAAATAGAATAGATTGAGAGAAAAAGGACACATGGACACTAGTATGATACCATATGACAAGAATGTCATTAGTACCAAATGGATATTCAGAAATAAGCTGAATGAGAATGGAGAAGTCACAAGGAACAAAGAAAGGTTAGTATGCAAAGGGTATGCACAAGAAGAAGGTATTGACTATGGTAAAACCTTTGCACCCAATGCTAGACTAGAAGGAGTTAGAATTATTCTTGCTTATGTTGAATTCAAAGGATTCAAGGTATACCAGATGGATGTCAAATTTGTATTCCTAAATGGAATAATGGAAGAAGAGGTATACATTGAACAACCAGAAGGGTTTTTTGATCCAGACAAGAGAAAAATGGTATGTAGACTGTATAAAGCCTTGTATGAATTGAAAAAAGAACCTAGAGTCTGGTATGAAAGACTTCACTCCTATCTAATAGGCATTGAGTTTGTAAGAACAAGTGAAAATAGCAATTTGTACTTAAAACAAGATATCGATGGTAATATTCTGATTGCTGAAATATTTGTTGATGATATCATATTTGGGGGTAATGATGTGTTATGTAAATCATTTGCAAATGAGATGAGAAAATAATTTTAGATATCAATGTTTGGGGAGATCAAATTTTTCCTTGGTCTATAGATTCTATAAAAAGATGCAGGCATATATCACACAATCCAAATACATCAAGGAAGTGTTGAAGATATTCAAGATGGAAGATTCCAAGCCAGTTGGAACACCTATGGAAACCACATGTAAGATGACAAAAGAAGACAAATCAAATGAGGTAAATCAAACCTTATATAGATCAATGATTAGAAAACTAATGTATGTTGTTCATACAAGACCAGATATAGCACATGCAGTAGGAATAGTTGCAAGATTCTTTGCTAATCCCAAAGATTCACACATGGTTGTTGTCAAGAGAATTTTGAGATATCTAAAGAACACCAAGGACTGGCTTATGGTATAAAAGAGAAGGAAAATTTGAGCTTCATGTCTATACTAATGTTGATTGGGATGGAAAATTAGATGACCGAAAGAGCACAATTGGAGGAGCATTCTTCATGGGTGACAGAATTGTCACATGGATCACCAAGAAGCAAGGATGCATCTCGCAATCTATTGCAGAATCAGAATATGTGGTTGTTGCTGAAAACTACTCTAATATTGCATGGATTAAACAATTACTGGAAGGTATGAATATGAAAATTATTGAGCTAGTGATTATCTATTGTGATAATACTAGCACAATAAACATTTCTAAGAATCCATTCATGCATGATAAGACTAAGCATATTGCTATCAAGTATCATTACTTAAGAGAAAAAGTGCAAGAGAAACAATTGATACTATAATATGTTCAATCAAATGAACAATTAGCTGATATATTCACAAATCCATTGCCTAAAGATACATTTGAGTACCTGAGAAAGAGACTAGGGGTCCAACCCTTGTCTATTGGCCAGTAAGCTGACTAGGAGGTTGCATCAGCCTACACACAATCAAAAGACCATTCATGTTGATGCAAGCAAAGAGACAGACTGGAAAGATACATCAGTACACAAAAAGGTACATATCTACACCGAACACCAGTCACTGTATTGCTGATGGATAGGGAAATTCAAGGAGTATATTATAAAAAGGTGAAAGGATATAACTTTGGCAAGATCAAAGGTTACTTTGGCATTGTTGTCAAAGGGAGAGATTATCCTGAGAAGATCCAAAGGTAAGAGTTTATATATACATATGAAATATCCATCAAAGGGAGAGAAGATATCCTAAGGGAGAGTTGTAACCTGTAAGGGAGAGATGACTTATTGCTGTCAAAAAGAAAAAGAGATGATCAAGGAGAGAAACAGTAAAAGGGAGAGACAACACAGAGAAAGAATCACAAGCTGCTACATCTATCTAGTGAAGGGATTAAAGATTGAAGACAACACTATGCAAGAAACAAATCTAAGCTATATGAGCTTACCAAGAGCCAGACATTTCTATTAGTTACAGAACAATAAGTTTGGTAGATTTATGAACTACAAATGGTATATTTCATATTGTATTATTAATAATATAGTGTGATAATGTAGTGTGTTTCCATCAATGCCAAAGGGATAGATTGATGAACTATAACTGATTGAATGAGTGAAGATGTTAAGTTGATAATCACCAAGCTGCAAAAAGTTAATACAAGACATTAAATCAGTTAATGTATTATATTTTCATTGATGTCAACTTGATATAATCTGAGTAGTTATATACATTGTGTCAAAGACTTCAGATAACCAGAAAGATAAAGATTATGCTTTCAGTAATGCATAAAAGATCAGTATGCACTAAGTGACTACAAATACCGACGAGAAGAATCACAACAATTATCAACGAGCAGAATCACAAGCATTATCGATGAGTAGAATCAAAAACATTACCGATGAGAAGAACTTCACAGTGATACCTAACAGATAGAAAACCCCGACAGAAATGCCTGAGGAGAACTAAAGTGTTGATCGAAGCTAACAAAGAGTTAAACACCGAAAAGAACTAAAGTTTACAAATGAAAAAAGACTTAACTGGCAAGAGCTAAAGAAGGAGTTAACTGGTTGTTAATATTTTTTTCATCAAAATTTTAAAGCCAGAGATAAGAGAAATATTTAAATTTATTTTATTCTACTTGTCAAAGAGAAATCTATGGGATAAAATTGAAGTAAAGCTTTAAAGCAATCTTGGCTAGAATTTTGGATCATGCCAAGAACAAGAAAGTCAATAACTGAGAAATGGTGAAATCATGTCTATAAAGAGACAAGATAATTCATAATAAAAAAAAGAGGGGTGAATAGAAGAAGATGATGATGAAGAGAAACTGGTGAAGAACAACTTCAATCAGTCCTATTCAATCAAGCTAAAGAACAGAGATAATTCTGCGGACATTGAAAAACTGAGAAGCACAACATCACCGAGCAGAAAGAAGTGGAGAAAAGGTATTAAAAATATACATTGATCAGAAAGGTATTATGAGCTTACAATAGATCTCAAAATCTGAAAAGTATAGTTGTATATGTGAACAGATCATTTACTATTTTAATTTAACCATTGGATCAGAAAGTCTCTTAACCGTGAAGGACTTAACAATCCTTTCTATATTGATATACATCCTAAGGAGTATCAAAAGGTTTGGTCATGAAGATAGCATGAGATGTGAGATACCATGTCAAAAACTACACTGGTTTTTGTCATAAAAGGTAGCATAGAGATACTTGATATCAAGTGACAAACTATTCTATTTAAATCCTCTAACAAGGTCTCACATAATAGTGTGTTTGTAACCTTTAATAGGGTTGGATCTTCACTGAGCTCACTTTAGAAGAGTGAAAATTTTGGGCTACCGGTCCCAAGTGGTTTTTCTCTTAATAGGGTTTCCACATTAAAAATCCATGTGTCAATGTGTTTATGAGTCATTACTTTAGTGTTTTGCATTACAAATAACTAATCTGGATTTATCGTTATACACTATGTTATTTACTGCATTTCGATAAATGAAAGACTGCTAATTCGTAAATAGTAAAAATAAGGTTTAACAGTGAACTCCGAGAAGTAGTTATTTGTTGAGATTATGTCAAGGCATTCATCTTGTAGGACTAAAGATAACTAGAGGATTATAATTGTGGTAATAAATTTTTGGGTTAATTTATTGGAATATTTTTTAGGCCACTGATTCACCCCCCCCACCTCTTAGTTATTCTAATATTCTAGACTACCACAAATAAAGATTAGGAAGGAAAACTTGTACAATGAGCCTGAAGCCCACTTAAATTCAATGCCTAGAGACAAGTTTGAATTTGGTCGACCTTGTCCAAGACAAGGTCAAGTTAGTTCAACCTAGTCCCAACATTATTAATTTCAAAGATGATCCAGGTCTTGGGAAGTGTGAAAATTTTCAGGGAGAGAAACTTATAGATGAGGGAAATCAAGAAAAAGACATTTGTATCTTAATATAACTAAACTGGGGTCTAATAGGTCCTAAAGCCACCAATAATGGGTGCTAACTTTTAAGGAAGGTACATTTAACCCCCACTTTAGCAGAGTGTGAGACAAGCTCATGCTCATAGTAAAGTAGATCAAATGCATATGATGATCTCGTAAAGGTTAAGGAGACAAAGAAAAATCAAGCCACCAACTAACTTAAGTCCTCATCAAATCCAAAACCAAAATGAGACATTCATCACTAGAGAGAGAGAGAGAGAGAGATTACTATCCTTTTATCTTATTATGAACCACATTATGAAAATGGTGCAAAAGATGGAATTGAATAGTCTATCAAATTGTATTATGCTCGTTCTATCCATCGACAAGGATCATTCCTTATAGGAAATTACTTCCAATAATGGATCTAACAACAAAATGATCAGTCCTAAGGAAAGGTAAGATTCTTTAGAGATCAAAGAAGAATGACCAGTAAAAGGACCAAGCATGCACGATCAGTCTAAGGACCACATGAAAAATGGGGATCATTCTAAGGACCCACTAAAATAAATAGCATTGAATGTGTGTGTGTGTGTGTGTGTGTGTGTGTGTGTGTGTGTGTGTGTGTGCGCGCACACACAAAATGTGAACATAGAGTGGAGTGTATGCCCCCACATTAAAGCCATTGAAAATTCTTTAACAGGAGAAATAGCTTTAACAGAGCATACATGCATCTACAATAAATATTACCATTGTGAAATGCCTCCAATAAAGAACAAATCAAGGAAAATGAATACATGACAAAAGAGAGCATGAAAGGGATCTACCACCTCTCGGTTCATTAGGTCATATGATAAATCATGTATATAAGAATTATATCAAAATAAACTGGCATCATCTTTCAAAGGTACTAGAACTACAAGCATAATGGAAGAAATGCACGTAAGAGTGATGACAGAGTCATTTTGGGCTGGCATTATAGAGACCAAAAATAATAGGTAGATACCATTTTGTATCATCCCAAGGAGACAACACAAAGGCACATTTATGAATAGTGGCACAAGAAGGACATAACATGTAAAAAATATATGGAAGAAGTGAGATAGAAATAGAAGAATGTGTACAACATTGTGATTCTTTTATCACCTTGTGCCAATGGAGAAACAAGGTTCGTTTAAAGAAATCTAAATAAAAAAAGAAAAAAACAACACAAAATGGGGGAAGCACATCATGAAAAATAGACAAACACACAAAAAAGGAAATAAAATCCACCACACAAGACGAGCTAGTCAAGCATATTGCCTGTCCCCCCATCTTGGTCCATAGTATTTAGGGAAGATGGGAAACTCGCAAGAGGAGCAACATCAAGCACAAAAAATAGAACAATATCTAGTTCCTAACAAGGACTATAATATGAAGATAGGTTGTTGTGTTTGTTACTAGGATTGATAGATAGATGTTGTGAAAGCATATCTGGTAAATCATAATCAATATCAATACTATCATATGTTAGGACTAACAAGACAGAAATAAAAATTACATGCAAAAATATAACCAATATCAGAGAATAACAAAACCAAAATAGAAGATAATGCAAGACACAAAGATTTAATGTGGTTCACCCAATCCCTGGGCTATGTCCACCAAATAGCAAGTCCAATCTTTCTATTATCTAGTGATTACAATCATATCGCAACATGCAGATTTCTTACAGCTCAATACTACTGTAAAACATACAACATAATAATGAAACCCTAACCCTAAGCCAAATAATAAAAAATTTATGCCACTTTAGGGTTAGAACATGTCATCCTAGAAATTGCAGAAAGGTAAAACACTTTCCTAGATAGTACTTTCCTGATCAGCCACCACAATATAACAATCTCCCACTTAGGGACTAATCAGACTCCACTTAAACCAACAATTCTCCCACGTGGAGACTAATCCTATAGAAAAACTGCTATCTTGTGAAGCTCCCACTGGATCCAACCTTCCAGGACTCTATTATTCTGTTAGTCTATTCAATCTACAAGACCACCCGAAGCTGAACAAGAGCTCATCTTCTCCGTCGTTACAACCTTTGTATTTACATATATGTTGGATTATCACCTATATATATCTTTTCCAACTTTAATTGTCCATCATCCAAAACTAACCGAATGAAATGATACCTCAACTATATGTGCTTTGTCTTTGAGTGTAAAGAAAAATTCTTCGCAAGATGTATAGTACTCTGGCTATCTGAATACAAAAGTTATTTGCCTATGGATGTCCCAATTCTTCCATGAAGAATTGAAGCCATATCATCTCCTTGGCTCCCTCTGTAGCAGTAACATAGTCTGCCTCTGTAGTGGATAAGGCATTCACCTTTTGTAACCAAGAAATCCAATTCACTGTTGTCCCACCAATAGTAAATACATAACCTGTAGTACTCCGCATGGTATCTATATCTCATACCAAATTTGAGTCAACATAGCCATGAACAGTAGTAGTAGTAGAACCCCCAAAGTGTAAACACTTATTGGATGTACCTCTCAAATATCTGAGAATCCATTTGATTGCATTCCAATGCTCAATCCCATGGTGACTCATATATCGGCTAACGACTCCCACTACATGTGCAATGACTGGCCTAGTGTAACACCCCAAAATTGGCATCTTGCAACCCTAACCAATTTTGTTGCATTTGTCACTCTTTGAAATCATCAAAGTCCTATTGTACTAGGAAATTTTGAGTTTTAACTGGCTCTACTCGACCTAAGTGTCAAATGCAGAAAATCCTAAATTTGCATTAATCATACATCATATTTAATTCCTAAATACCTATTTGGCTAAACAAACCTTATGATTGAATTAATTTCATTAATAAAGTCCTAGCACTTTAATTAAATTAAATTCACCCTCTTTAGCTAAGACACATGAAAAAAGGATTAAATAAATATCCTCATTTCAATAATTGAATTTAATTATTCAGATAATTGAGAAAAAGCAATTATGAGGTCATATTTAATTAATTAATTGGATAATCTCTCAAAAATATTTCTTCTATTAAGAAGTAGAAACTTCTCTTTAATTATGCTTTAAAGAGAGAGAAAACAGATAATTCAAATAAAATAGAATTAAATCAAAGAAAGAAAACAGTTAAAGCAGAGAGAAAACAATTTATTGTATTCTTTTAAATAAAGCTTTCTATTCTAAACTGGCTTTTCTATCATTTTTATTTCAAAGAGGAAAGTTTCTATTCTGATCATCTCTGAGTCTATAAAAGAACTCTCATTCTTCATTCAAAATGCCTAACCCCCACTCATTTTTATGCATTGTTAGAATACTGAATTATTGTGACATTTCTTGATATCTCATATAGAATAATTTCATTATTGCAATAGAATAGTTTCAATTTCTAGAATAATTGCATTGAAATCATGTCTTAGAATAATCTCACATCTTTCATTTCTTAGAATAATCTTGCATTATATTGCATTCATGGAGAAAAATCCTTCATTCCTAGATTGGTCTATGGTTGTGAGACTCTCGTTCTGAGAGCTATTTCGAAAACCCCATCTGGATAGAAGGCAACAGGTCAAATCATGTAGGCAGACAGGATGAATAATCTCATATTCATTCTTGTGTGTACCTGGTGAAGAAGGACTATGTTGAAGTGTATGGTGAGTTAACAAGGCCAAATTTACCACATACACCTAGTGGATACCATAGCATACATTAAGCTCCCTACAGCTGAATCATAAGGTATCTTGGCCATTTTAGCCTCTTCTTCTGGTGTCTTTAGACACATCTCCTTAGTCAATTTCAAATGACCAGGCAAAGGTATAGTCACAGCTTTGGAATCCTTCATGGAGAATCTCTGCAACACCTTTTCAACATAATCAGCCCGAGATAGAGTTAATTTTTTGTTCTTCCTATCTCTATGAATTTTCATGTCAAGCATTTGTTTTTCTACCCCCAAATCCTTCATAGAAAATGATTTTGCTAAACATTATTTCAAACCCTTAATACGATCCATGTTAGACCCGGCGACAAGCATATCATCAACATATAAACGTAAAATAATGTAGTTGTCCTCATTTAACCTCTTGAAATAAACATTGATGACATGTAACAGATTGAATGTTTGAAGATGATAAGTTGATAACCAAAATGCAGAAGGAAAATGCAAGACATTAAATCAGTTAATGGATTGTATTTTCATTGATGTCAACTTGATATAATCTAATCAGTTATAATCAAAGTGTCAAAGACTTGACAGAATCAGAGAGATAAAGATTATGCTTTCTGTAATATATAAAATTCAAGCATTCACATTGTGACTACAAACATCGACGATCAGTGGAACCTAATGGATAGAGATCACCGACAGTCAAGTCACAGTGATGCCCAAGCAAGAAAACCAATGAGAAGAATCACAATCAAACCCGACGGCCAGAAACATAGTGTAAACCAATAGAGAAGCCCAAGGAGAACTGGAGTGTTGACCGACACTATCAAAGAGTTAAACCAAAATTAACTAAAGTTCAAAAATGACAAATTATCTAGCTAGCAGAGCTAAATATAGATTTAACTAGTAGTTATCATTGTTTTCATCGACAAGATAAGCCAGAGATAAGTAATTGATTTAAAGTTGTTGTATCCAGTTGGCAAGAAGATCTCAGCCAGATAAAATAAGTGTTTTTCTTTAAATCTTATTAGCGAGAATTGTGGATCACTCCAAGATCAAGAAGATCAAGAACCTAACAATGGTGATATCATGTCTATAAAGAGACAACTCAATTCATTATGAATTGGTGTGGGGAGAAAAAGAAGATGCTAAAAAGAAACTGATGAAAAGGAACTTCATATAGTGTTGATCAACAAGCTAAGGAAAGAGCTAAAGAATTCTGCAAACACCGAGCAACATAGCACAACATCACCGAGCATAATCAATGTGGAGAAAAGTTATAAATAGAGTTATATTGATAAGAATAGTTTTGTGAGATTACAATATATCTAAAAATATGCAAGTATGAGTTGTATATGTGAACATATCATACTATTTTAGTTTAACCATTGATTGAGAAAGTCTCTTAATCGAGTGGGATTTAAAGATCCTTTCTATATTAAGATACATCCAATGGAGCATCAAAAAGTTTGTTCATGAAGATAGCATGAGATTCCCGATACCTATTGATAGGTCAAGTAAGTGTTTGATCAAGGATGGTAGCATAGAGGGTCCCGATATCAAGTGATAGACTAAACTTTTAAATCCTCTAGCAAGGTAACACCTAACAGTGTATTTGTAACCTTTAACAGGGTTGGCTCTTCACCGAGCTCACTTCAGAAGAGTGAAAAATTTGGGTTACCGGTCCCAAGTGGTTTTTCCCTTAACAGGGTTTCCACGTTATAAATCCATGTGTCAATGTGTTTATGAGTCATTAATTTAGTGTTTTGCATTACACTTAACTTAATTGGATTGATCGGTATACTTTAGATAATTTACTGTGTTTTGGTAAATTAAAAGACTGCTATTCGATAAATCTACAATAGAAGGTTTTACAAAGCATTCCGAGTAGTAGTAGATTGATATAAGTATTTGGAGGCATTCATCTTATAGGATTGAAGATAACTAGAGGTATAATATTATGGTACTAAGTTTTAAGGGTTGATTATTGGAATATTTTTTAGGCCACTGATTCACCCCCCCACCCTGCCCCCTCTTAGTTATTACTAACGATTGGTATCAGAGCTTGTGTTCTTAGAAAGGGAGTTTAACAGCTCAAGAAAAAGATCACAAGATGAACAAACAAGATGTGCCCAAGTTGAATAAAGACAACTTTGCATCATGGCAAATCAGAATAAGACTCCACCTATCAAGTATTGGAAATGATATTGTTCAATACTTAGATACTGAATATATGTTGCCTACAGACCTCATACTTTTGATCAATTAAGATTCAAGCATGAGCATAACTTCATGATGATAGAACTTGCATCATCACTCTCCAATGCGAAGTTTGAAGATGTCAAAACCTACACCTCTACAAAGAAAATGTGGGATAAGTTGAAGCTTGTGCATGGAGGAGATGCCAATGTACTTAGAGCAAAGGAAGAAAGCCTAAGAGGGAGGTTTGATGACCTAAGAATGAAAGAAGGAGAAAACATTACTCAGTATAGTTGTAGAATCAAAGAGGTAGTAAATGCTATCCAAGGATTTGGAGGTGTACTTGAAGAGGATAAACTAGTAAGCAAAATCTTAAGAACCTTATTGCATGTTTATGCTATTAGATTTTTTGCTATTCAAGAAATGAGAGTAGTTGCAAACAATACAGTTACTCTAGATAGTCTGATTGGTAGTCTAATTTCATTTGAGATGAATAACTTTGACAATAGTGTCTTACCATCCATAGAATTTGCATTCAAATCTTCTTTAAAGATAAGTAACTCAAATCATAGACATGCTGTTAGAAATGATAGTGAAAGTGACAATGAGGATCAAGGACTTGATAAAATTGAAGCACTAATGGCAAGAAGATTGTAGAGAGGCAAAGGAAGATACAAAGGTAAATTACCACTTGTATGTTTCAATTGTAAAGAGGTTGGACACTTTTCTGTAAGATGTCCAAACCAAAGAAAAGATGACAGAGGAAATGACAGATCATTTGAGAAGAAGTTTGATAAAGGAGAAAATAGAGATTACCAGAGCAACCGACAATCTGACAAGAGAGATATCCGAGACTACAAGGACAAAGGAAAGAAAGCTTGTTACCTAGTTGAGAACAGAGCTGATGACACCGACACTGAATCAAAAGAAGACATCGAGATGGTATTTGTAGCCATGAAGGATGATTCAGATGAAGATGAAGAAAGGTGTGTAGAAACTGCACTCATATCTAATGTTAGTAAAAATGATGTCTGGATCATAGATAGTGGCTGCACTCACCATATGACCGGTGATAAACAAAAGTTTGAGACTTTTGAATACTATAATAGTGGTTCAGTAAGAATGGGAAATAATACACCTTGTCCAGTTGAAGGTAAAGGAACCATAATGTTGAATAACCTGATAAAATGTGAAAATGCTTACTGGGTTAAAGGACTAAATTACAATTTGTTAAGTGTTTCTCAGTTGAACAATTTAGGTCACAGATTAGCATTTGAAAATAAGAAGGCAAAGATCTTCAATGAATCAGGAAGGTTGATTGGTACCAGTGAGAAAACAAAAGGTAACCTTTTTTATCTTGATGACACTAACACCACTTGTTTGATGGCTAGAAATGGAGACTTATGGTTGTACAAAACATTGTGTCATGTGAACTTTGAAAATATTATAAAGATAAGCAACAAAAGGAATGTCAGAGGCTTACCGACAATGATTAAGCCTAAGCATATCATGTGCAAGAATTGTCAAAAAGGTAAGATGACAAAGTATAGTTTCAAGAGAAAACACCATACATCTACTACAATTCTAGAATTAGTCCATATAGATCTATGTAGACCCATGAGGACAAAGAACTACTATGGAGATAGGTATTTTATTCTCTTTGTTGATGAATTTTCTAGAATGATGACAGACATGTTTTTAAAAGATAAATCAGAAGCATTTAACACTAGTAAATTTGACCTCAATTTTCGATGGCAATTGGTCAAAATTTCGACAGCAATTGGTCGAAATTTACGACCAAAACTTTCGTCGGTTTTTTTTTGTCAAAATTTTGACGTATTTATAATTGGTCAAAATTTTGACCAAAATAAAGGTCAGAATTTCGACTGTAGCTCTTCCTCACTTTGGTAGAATTCGCCATCGAAATCTATAGGGAAATGGTCAGAATTCTGACCAATATATGGTCGAAATTTCCACCAAAACATTGGTGGAAATCACAGAACGAACGTCAAAATCTCTTCCCGTAATGGTCAAAATTCCACCAAAACATTGGTGGAAAGCATAGCATTGCCGTCGAAATCTTTAGTGTAATGGTCAAAATTTCGACCAATCATTGGTGGAAATGAACCGTGGTATTGGTCAAAATTTCGACCAATGTTAAAAAAAAAAAAAAAATTTGTTTTTTTTTTTAAAATTCTGCTTGGATATATATATATATATATATATATATATATATATGTCTCAATATCAAATATCAAATGATAAAGCAATCAACAACACAATTAATCAAGCAAAGAGGAGGCAAAAGGATCACGACCCTTGAGGAAGAGTTTCCATCC
>MU223472.1:146148-205803 GCA_018584345.1 Thuja plicata
CCCCTTACCATACATGAGTGTATGGTAAGGGGTCTTAAAGGGTCCTACAATACAATAATGTGTCCTAGGACCCCTTACAATTCATTATATTATTGTAAGGGGTCTTAAGGGGTCCTAAAACACAGTAATGTGTCCTAGGACCTCTTAAGACCACTAACAACCCCTTATCACCCCCTACCATTCATTAGTGTGATAAGGTGTCCTAAGGGGTTGTAAGGGGTCTAAGAAGTCCCATGACACATTAAAAACCCTTACAATCCCTAAGATTTAGAGGGAGGGGTCCTCAAGGGTCATAAGGGGTTCTAGGACCCCTTATGACCTCTTAGGACCCCTTATCATACATCTTAGGCATCTTAAAAGTTTTTAAGGGGTTATGAAAGGTCCCAGGACACATTAATGTGTATTAGGACCCCTTAATACCACTAACCATTTATTAGTGTATGGTAAGGGGTCCTGGGGGGTTTTAAGGGGTCCTAGGACACATTAATGTGTCCTAAGACCCCTTAACAATCCTTTTTACCCCTAATATGTAGAGAGATGGGTCATAAGGGGTACTACTCATAAGGGGTCCTAGGACACATTAATGTGTCTTAGGACCCCTTAAGACCCCTTACCATTCATTAGTGTATGGTAAGGGATCTTAGGACACATTAATGTATCATAGGACCCCTTGACAATCCTCACGACCCTTAATATGTAGAGAGAGGGGTCTTAAGGGGTCATAATTGGTCCTCACCTTCTCTCTCTCTCTCTAAATATTCCTATGACTATTAATGTGTTCTAAGGGGTTATAATGGGTCCTAATTTTCTATAATGGATCCTAAGGGGTCATAATGGGTACTAGGGGTTCCTAGGACCACTTATAACCCATTAGAACCCCTTAGGAAACATTAGGACACATTAGGACACATTAGAGCCCATTAGTGTGTCCTACAATGATTAATGAATTCGAAGGGGTTGTAAAGGGTCGTAATGTATCCTAAGAGATCCTAATGGATCCTAATATGTACTAAGGGGTTTTAAAGGTTCCTGAAGGGTTGTAGGATCACTTAGGACCAATTATGACCCATTATGATACAATAAAACCACTTAGAACTCTAAAGAGTGTCCTACGGTGATTAATGATCTCTCTCTCTCTCTCTCTCATGGGTCCTATGACTATTAATATGTTTTAAGGGGTCCTAATGAGTCTTAATTTATCCTAATGGGTCCTAAGGGTTCCTAGGACCACTTAGAACCCATTATAGCCCCTTATGAAACATTATTACACATTAGAACACATTAGAGCCCATTAGTGTGTCCTACAATGATTAATGTGTTCTAAAGGGTCTTAAGAGGCCCTAATGTGTCCTAAGGGGTCATAATGGGTCCTAAGGGGACCTATGACCAATTACGATGTAGTATGACCCCTTTTGATACATTAAAACCACTTAGAACCCTGAAGTATGTCCTTAATCAAGTCAACAGCTTAGGTTATAATCAATAGTACATTGAGAATCATGTTGAAGACAATATGTTGATTCCTGAAATTTGGCTAAGTCTGAAATTTCCTAAAAACTCTCAAAATCTAGAATCTTTATCTTAACTCCTATGAATTTGAAACCACTCTCAAAAATCTTGGAAGTATATACATAAAATGTAAATTAAGTATAAGAAAGGAAGAGCATGTAACTTATACTTAAATGTTACATTTTATGTATTGACCTAGTGCTGGAAGTGGTCTAGCAGGGCCTGTTGGGCTTTCTTCCTCCATCCCTTAGGTATTTTCATAATTTTACACAACACATGCACACTATAGGGTGTATGCACTACAATGTGCACATGCTATAGTATACACATGCTATTGGCTTTGATTTCCCAAGCCTTAGGCTCAGGTAATCCAAGCCATAGCACATGCCCACTATAGGACATATGCCCTATTTCTTTTGGGGGACCAAAAAAAAGTTTGGCACCTTTTTGGTCCCCCGTCTTTGTGCATATACCATTAATTAAATAAACAATAGTATTTACAGCCTCTATCCACATGTTTAAGGGGATCCCAGCATGCAATATCATAGTCATTGCATTCTCCATTATTGTCCTGTTCATGCGTTCAGCCACTCCATTTTCTTGTGGAGTCCTTGGAACCATTTTTTGCCTATGATTGCCATTAGAGGAACAATAATCTTCAAATTATTTTATGCAATACTCACCATCATTATCAGATCTGAGACATTTTAATATTTTACCAG
The DNA here is from genome assembly GCA_018584345.1 of Thuja plicata. Lineage (NCBI taxonomy): Eukaryota > Viridiplantae > Streptophyta > Pinopsida > Cupressales > Cupressaceae > Thuja > Thuja plicata. Next base: position 148,380 of record MU223472.1, read on the forward strand.
TCTCATTTTCAACCAAGCTTTTCCATTTTTTAAAAGTTTCAAATACTTCATATTTCTGCCTAAGGAAATAAATCCAGACTTTCCTAGTTGCATCATCAATGAAAGTAACATAATATAGAGAGCCACCAAGGGAAGATACATGAGCTAGACCCCATAAATCTATATGCACAAGCTCTAATTTATCATCTTTTTTTTCCTTCCCACCCTTCAAGAAACTGACTCTCTTTTGTTTCCCATAAACACAACTTTCACAGAAATCCAAATTTACACATTTCAGACCTGGTAAATCTTTCTTTGAGTGAAGTAATTTCATAACTTTCTCACTCATGTGCCCAAGTTTGTTGTGCCACAGTGTTTCTTTGGTATCCACAGTGACTGCTTGATTTTCTACTTGCTCAACTGTAGCAATTGTTCCCTAACATTCAATTTTCTCTATAAAAATTGGAGTAGAAGGAACAACATTACCTTACAAAGATATAAGGTGCCTACTTTCACACCTTTTTCTACTACTATGAAAACTTTTTAAACCTTCCAATTTTTGTCATTAAAAGTAACTGTGCAACCCTCATCACCTATTTGCCCTACTAAAATTAAATTTCTACTCATTCTTGGAACATGTCCTACCTCTTGTAGCATCCAATGATTCCCATTATGCAACTTAATCTTAATTATTCCCTTCCCAACAATTTGACATGGTTCATTATCTCCCAAATAAACTTTCCCAAAATCACCTTAGACATAATCAATAAAATAACTCCTATGGGGTGTAGCATGAAAAGAAGCCCCTGAATCTAGAACCCATGAATCATCAACATTCTCAAGGTAAAGAATCAAAACATCATCTTCAGATTTAGTACTTACCACATTTTCCTCCTTATTGCCTTCATGTTTGGCTCCTTCTTTATTCTTCTGAGACCAGAAATATTTCTTCTTATGAACTGGTTTTCCACAGTACTAGTAGTCACTAGGTCCTCTTGATTGAGACCTCTTTCCCTTTGAATTCCCTCATGATTTCCCATGATTTCCAGAGTTTTTTTCTCTATCTCTTATTCTCCCTCTATTTTTTGCATTCAAAACACTACCTAATGTAGATCCACCTGAGCTTTTTCTATGAATTTCCTTGCTCAGAATAACACCAACAAGATCATAAAATTTTAGGGTGTTTAAATTATAAACAAAATTACTAACAACCATTATCAAGCTACTCCATCTTTCTGGAAAAGAACACAAAATCAAAAGAGCCCTAATTTCTTCATCAAAATTTATACTTATAGAAGATAATTGACTAGTAACTGTATTAAACTCATTTAATTGATCATCCACTAACCCACTTTCTACCATCTTCATATTAAACTAATGCTTCATAAGAAATACCTTATTCAAAGCAAAAGTTTTTTCATACAACTTTGCTAGGGTTTCCATCAACTATTTAGCTATCTTTTATTTGGTAATATCAAATGCCACTTATTGTGCCATGCATAAGTAGATGCTACCCAATGCCTTTATATACAAAACATACCAATCCTCCTGAGACATAGTAACAGGTTTCTTGATTGATCCTTCCAATGGTCACCATAAATCCTTCTGATAGAGATAATCCTCCATCTGCATTTTCCATAACTGGAAGTTCTGCCTATTAAACTTATCAACCTTCAACTTACCCTTGGCTTCCATTACTCCCACTCAATCGTGAGACTCCCACTAAACTGTAAGACCTTCCTGCGGAGGATAACTTAAGACAACCTCATTCTGATACCACTTGTTAGGATTAACAAGATAGAAATAACAATTACATGCAGAAATATAACCAATATCAGAGAATAACAAACCCAAAACAGAAGAGAACACAAGACACAAAGATTTAACGTGGTTTGCCAAATCCCTAGGCTACGTCTACCAAATAGAAAGTCCAATATTTCTATTATCTAGTGATTACAATCAAATTGCAATGCTCATATCTCTTACAGCTCAATACCGCTGTAAAACATACAACATAATAATGAAACCCTAACCCTAAGCCAATTTATACAAACTTTATGCCGCTTTAGGGTTAGAACATGTTAGCCCAGAAATTGGCTAAAATAAAGGTAAAACACTTTCCTAGATAGTACTATCCTAATCAATCACCACAATATAATATCATACATGTCATCAAAATCACTAGCATGAATATCATTATTAGCATCATCATCAAGAGTATCTTCTTCATCTAGATTAATTGTAATAGAATCTAAGATACAAATTAAATTTTCATTTTTGTTCATATTTATTTTGTTTAAATTCACTTCCTCCATTGGCTCAAGCATGGGTTGGTCAAAGGGAAGTGAATCATGAGAAGGTGTGTGAGGTGAAGAAATATTTTGAGAAGCACGTTGATGAGCTCTATAACTACACTTGTGATGAAAATCATGAGCATAATAGTTACATTTGGTTTTACTATAAATTTGAGTTAAGATAGGATCAATCAACATTGGGTCCTTTTCTTCTTTAGGAGGAAGAGCTAAAGGAACTAAAATTGGTTTAAAGATGGGTTGAGAAGTATGTGTATACAAAATAGGAAGAGGAGGTATCTAGGTGTAGGAAGAAGTCCACATCCATGGAAAAGAGATGGAACATCCTTAGGTTTGCTAAGTTCACAAATATTTTGAACCTTGTAGGATTGGTATGATCTAAAGAGATGGTAAGGATGGGCTTGAGTTGGTTGAGGCATAGAAGGCCAAATTAAATCAAGGTAAACTGATTCATGAGGCTCATAATTTTCTTAAATACTATGGTTAACATTCATGATTTCTCTATTATGAGGAAATTTAACACATTTATTAATAGGAGAAGCCACAACGTTCATGGAGGTAAGCCAAGGAAGACCAAATTTGAATTCAAATTGATCAGAAGTTGAGATGATAGTCTAGGTAACATCTAAATTTTTACCACCAACTTCAACAGGAAATGAAATGCAACCATGGGAAGTGTTAGGTCTGGTTTAAAAAATTTCCAAAATAAGGAGTCCTTGGACTGCATTTACAAAAAGGGTCTTATGTAAATTTTTGAAACTCTTGCTTTAATTTTTCAAAGTGTAAATCTTGTCTTCAAACCCTAAGCATCAGAGTGGTTTCTATTTTTACATTAAATTTTTATCACTTAAGTCATGTGTCCACCATGTGTTCTTTTAAGCAGGGCCACATTCAATAGTTTGTAAATCCCTAACTCCTTGGCACTTTATTAATCCCTAAGTCTAAAAGCCCGCAATTATTTATTAAACTATTATGTGTTGAGATGGTATGTTTTAATCTAACGGTCCACTTAATGACTTAGTCCCGAGATAAATAGAATCTATCTTATAAGTCATTAAGCAGTGATGACACATTTTTTTGGCGGGTCCAGCATTAGTTAAAGCTTCACTAAAACAACATGCAATTTATGTTTCATTCAACGGTCAATTTAATGGCTTACTCTCAACATGATAAAGATCTATCTTATAATTCACTAATCCAAACAACGTGTGTCCTTGCAGTGATGTGGGCCCTATTACAAAATTTGATGGAGATTAAAGTGCAAATAGATCCAACGGTTTGCTTAATATCTTATGATCAAGATGCACACCATTTAATGTGTAAGTCATTAAGCGGTGACAACGCGTGGAAAGTGGCAGGCCCAAGATTTGTGAATAGTTGTTTGTTAAACTGCAGGCATATTCCCTTTTGATCCAATGGCAGAATTAATAGCTTAATCCAAAGATGCATAAGATCTATCATTCAAGTCATTAATTTGTGCTATCGCGTGTCCTAGAGATGACATTTATTCCATTAACAGTAAAGGTGATCACAGGCTAAAGGGCTGACAGTTCAAAAAAGATCTAACGGATGACTTGATTGCTTAATGACAAAGTGATCTAGATCTAACATGTAAGCCATTAAGTCATGATACCATGTGTCCTAGTGGGTCTAGCTAAGGTCGTAAGAAAGGAGTTAAAGGCTGATAATCTAAAGGTTGATCCAACGTTTGACTTAATCGGTTGATCTAAAGGTTGATCCAATAGTTGACTTAATCTAAAGGTTAAAGTCTGAGTAAAGTAATGGGTGGTTAGGTTGGGAAATATTAGATAGATCACTTAATGACTTAAAGTGGAGATGAGGAATATCTAGCGTATAAGCCATTAAGTTATGTTGACGCGTGTCCAAGTTGATAAAGTTGCATCCACAGTTAGTAAAGTTTGAGTAAAGTAACTAGTGGTCAGGTTAGAAAAGATCAAACGGCTGACTTAAAGGCTTATGGGGAAGATGCACGAGATCTAATGTTTAAGCGATCAATTCATGCTGACACATGTCCAAGATGAATAGTGATTTTTTTAAAGTGATGAGAGCCACACAATAAGATAAGATGTTGATAAGATCTATGGTTCAGATTTAAAAGTTAAAGACTAGTTTCAATGAACCGTTGAGCTGCGAATGTTCAAACTAGATGAATTGATTACAGAGTGTGTGACCACTTCAGTAAAATTCAATGTGAGAGATTGATTTGATTGAGCATATAATTCATTACTTGAGCTCAAAGTTTCCATAACCATTGAATTGATTGAAGAAAAACTCAAAGTTGCAGCGATCTCGCACTCTGTGTAACAAACTGCAGAACGGGTAAGTTTTCTTTTGAAATATTAATATTCATACTTGCAGTAGGGTTTCAAGTTCTGAAAGATAAACATAGTATTGATACAATCTGATACTGTTACTGTAAGAAACCCTAAGTTTAGAAAATGGCCCCTAGAATTGAGTTCATTGGTAAAGTAGATTACAAAGATAGGAATGTGCGGGATGATCTTTTACAACAGCTGAATGGATCTACCAATGACTCTACTCAAATCAAAAAGGTAGTGCATGTAAGTCCTTGTTTTAGAGTCATGGAGGGTTTATATAATATGGGAAGATGGGATAAGGATGCCAAGGTTAGTGTAACTGGTCATTCTTTGTTCAAAATTTCTTTTGGCCAAAGAAATGCTCCTATCCCAGACTGTTTGGATGTTGGAAAATTTGTAGTTCCTCAAGTATTTATAGACACATATTTGTTAATCACAATGGAAAACAATTATGATAAGGTGTCTAGGGTTATGAGAGATACAAATGGGAACATATTATTGAGTGTCTCAGTTGATGAGAAAAGAAAGGTTTTCAAATTGAATGACCTTTCTATTCAGATGGATGACATAGACTTTGAGTATTTCAAAGAAGTATACAAGAATCAAAAGGACTACTTTAGAACTGGGCCTTTGAAATAATGTTTCAATAAGATAGGGGGTTTAATTGTAGTAGGCCCTAACACACCAGAGCCTTTCAAATTAGATTATTTTAGTGGCAAGGCTAGAGGGATGTATAGTACCCTATGTCATGTTCTGGGAGAAGATGAGGAGACAACAATACCTATTCATTTTATGCTTATGATGGTCCAAATCCTGCATCCACATTTGTCTCTTGTCTTTGATTTTGCAAGTTACATGGTTGATTTAATGCATCAGGGTCTAGTAGGCATAAAAGAGTATAAGATAGTCAAGCCATTTGGATAGTATTCTATGATCATGTACATGATCTTGTACAATAATGCTTACTATTTTGAGCAAGAAATGGATCTTACCAAATTTCACGATGATGAAGATTTGCTAGTTCAGTTGTGGAGTACTGATTTGTCTTGGGATAGGAAAGAGGCTAGTTTTATTCATTTTGATACATGTTTTGCCTCTAGGCCCAGAGCACTGTTATGCATAGACAACCCAATAATTCACATAGATATGTTGAGATTTCTAAGACCAATGGAGTATGTTAAAGAATTTAAAATTGTTCACAATTGGGGTGACTTCATTTTATACCCTATCTCAATAGTTATTAGAGTCTATGGTTTCATAGGAACTCCAAATGTCCTCCCTTATAAGGTACCACTCAAGATAGGTATGGCAGAAATCCTGAGATAACTAGGTGGGTTGCAAGAAGAAGCATTGACTGCAAAAATAAAGGGCATCATCTTCCCAACCATCACAAAAGCACACTAGTTTATTATCACTAAAGGAGGATGGACCCAGTTTCATAAATACTTGGAGCCTTATCAGTTGGCAACCTCAGTAGCAAGATGTGCAGATAATGAGGGATTCATCAGTGACATGTTCAAAAAGAGAACTAAATATTTAGCTCTAGAACATTAGTTCAATTTTCCTGAAGATATAATTAGAAATGAATTTGATTTGATGGAAAAATAAATCAAGAAGGAGAAATGGTTACTTTATAAGAAATCATCTAGATTTTGTCCATCATTTTGATCAAGCTTATGATCCTTTGAAAGAATTTATGCCCTGGGAAAAGAAGGTGGAATCCCTGATGAGCATGTTTAAAGATATTATGCAAGCCTTAAACTAGAAGAAGAAGAAGGTAATGGAAATGGAGCCAGAAAAGGCCAAGGCTATTCTAAGTAGAGCTACACAGGGAAGGGTTTTTCCACTAGGAAAATATGTGGTGTACCAGCAGAGAGGGTATAGCACATTTCTACCAAGATTTGAAAAGAACTCTAATCAAAAGGGGAAAAGAACATTAGATTCCAGTGTCCAATCATTTCCATCTTCAAAAAGGCAAAGGGTGGAAGGAAAAGATTAGAAACAAGCTGATATTTATTCCCCTTCCCATTCTCCCCTGCACATGTATGAACAGGCCATTGCTGAACAAATGGTGCAAATGGGAAGTACAGGACATGTCTTTGTTATAGCCTAGGAAATGCAAGAAGGAGTACAAGAGGCACCTAAACATGTTGAAATGGACTTGACAGTAGCTGAGTTTTTTGGGAATGAATTGGATCCTATCACAAAGCAAGCTAGTGATGAATTCTTGTCAGATGACCAATTTGTTAAAGCAAGGGATTTCATTCAATTCCTTTAGAGAATTTACATTAATCAATTCAAAGAGAAATGTCAGAAGTTGCAGGATGACCAACCTGATAGAGACAAAGATGACATTGAAAAGGAAGTAAAGCAGGAGATGGTATCTAAATTTGACCAAATCACTCCTAAAGAAGGCAGAGAACTAGTAAATAAAGAAGGAGTTCTTATCCTTCCTCAGTGTGACCTTGCTAATGCCATTGTCTTTGATTTTTTTAGGAAAGAGACCAAACCCAATGCACACTAGTGGAGTGTCTACCGGTGTCAAATTTAGTGAAGACCATGCAGTATTGGTAATGTTATCTATCAAGAAGAAAGAGAATAAGAAAAATGCTTAAGGTGACCATACTGAATAGTCAGGCAGCCTATTAGTAAAGAGAGTTGCACGTGCCTCAGGGGTAGAAGCAACTAGCATTACTCCGGAATCAACAAAATTTGGTATGAAAGTACCTGAGAAATAGGAAGAAGAAATCAAGAGCTTAAGGGAAAAATATGAAATATTCATGAAAGCATATAATGATGAAAGGTTAAAGTCTATGTAAAAAGACAAGAAAATTGCCATCCTAGAGGTAAAACAAATATCCCAATTTTCTCCTCAAAGGATGATAACACAAGACCCACATCTTCTTGGTTCATCCAGCCCAATTGTGACTTTCCCTCCTTCCCCTATGCCATCAAGTCTTGTTACACAAGCAGAATTGGAGTTAGAAAAGGAAAAATTTATTGCTGAAACGACTAGATTAGAAGAATCAAGGAAGAAATGGATTGAAGAGTCTTCAACATTTAAAGAATCAGAGGCATGGGTACAACAAAGGTACTCTGATAAAATACATTCCACCCTCATGCAATGTACTAAGGAATTAAGTCTCGCTACCCTTTATATGCTAGGAAAAAAGATTATTAGCATAATAAATGAGTATGATACATACAAGGATAAGTGGGGCTTGATCATGGATAGATGGAAAGGAAATAAGGCTAAGCTGAAATTATTCTATTCCATATCCAAGGAAGAAAAAAATATTCATATTGTTTTAACCAGTACTTATAAATGCTTGAAATTAATGGTGGACATGGACACCAAGAGAAGCATCATCGTAAAAAAGATAGAAACTTTGAGGAAAGAATATTCAAAGGATAGATATGAAAAGTTTCCTAACCTTTTCAAGAAGAGTGGTGACATAAAGAATGAAGCATTATGGCCGAGACAAATGAATTAGCCACCAGGACCAATAGTATTATTAATTTGGAAAGCACGTTACTATTTGTCCAAACTGTGGAAATTATTGGCAAAGCCAGGGCATTTTTTGAATTCTAGAAAGAGGAAATTGAGAAGGCAAGTGTAAGTTGGGATGAAATTAACAGAAAAAAAAGATGAATTCATTGGTTTTGATTGGTCAAGTGATGAGGTGTATACCTCCTGGAAGCACAAACATGATGCATTTGGTCAAGGAGAAGGTGGCAGTGTGTGAAAGACAACAAGTGCCAGTGTTCCTAATTGGTGACTAAGACAGACAAAGGTAAAGATCCCACATCAACAAGAACAAGGACAATAGATTCTAGGTGGCTGCTTCCAAACAACTTTGAAGTAGTTACAAGCACCGAGGCGGTCAGAACACAAAATATTTTGAATATATATTATAAAAAAAGTGGTTATCACTTCATTTGTTATTTTCTTTTAATTGAGTCATTTGTTTTGTTCTTATTCCAAGTGATCTGTAGCTTTTTGCAATCCTATTCTATAAAAGGATTCCCAAGATCATTGGAAAGGGCTGGAAAAATTGGATTGTAAGCGATTTTGAAAAGTTTCAGTGAAAGGGGGAAATATAGTATAATTTGTACTAGATAGCTGTCATAGTTAGAAATAAAAGCTGAGAGATATTTTGCAGGTTATTAAAGAGGTTATGTTTGAGTACATTTTGTATGCTAGAATATGATTCTATAAACTTAATACAAAGATCCAGATTCCAATCTCTCATGTGTTATGTGTCTTGTGAGTTATGAATTTTTTGATTCATTAGCATAGACTTTCTCTATGTTTATGTACTTATTTGAGAGTTTTGATCTAGGATAAGATTAAATGAGGCTCTGATTAATGCATAGATTCATTTGACATGTGCTAGGGTTTTATTGGTAGTAGGGGTTTGGGATAATTATGTTATGGCCTTGAATCTTTGATGAATATTAATTTTAGTATATTGTATTTGAATCAGAGTGTAGCCCAATGGATAAAGAACTGATCTAATGCTGATAAGTTCTGTACTATTGCATATCTAGTTGCATATTGGCTATGTTCTCCTATAATCAAACATTAAATCCATTAAGTCTATATTTGTGCAAGTTTGTTGTGAATTCCTATCTCATGCTTCATTTCATGGTTGATGTTCAATGGGTAATTAGCCAATTATCTAGTATCGTCTGGTTATGTTGAGTTATTGTGAGATTACTGCTTGATAATACCATATAGAGATATCAGAGGGTATTATAGGGTATCCCCCCATTGGTATAGCGGAACCTAAAGAGTAGAAGTATTCTAATAGTGCTTGTTAGTTGGTCCTTTGCTTGCATGAATCAATATTTGGAGATGGCTTCTATATAAAAATAGTCATAAGAAGAAGAGGTTGTTGTTGTTTTTGTTGCAACATAAAAAAAGAAACCAACAAAATGGCGACTTTGCTGGGGAATCTAATTTTACATTGAAATGAGTGAGTAAGGTTTTTCAAGTTGAGCTAGACTCTTGGCTTGCTTGCTTATTAATACCAGTTGGTTGACCATTGAAATACAGAGTTTTATCTTTGCATATCCTAGTGATTTGTATTACCATTGAAAATGTATTGGGATAAATTCTTCACTACAACATTTGGGGTCGAATTTTGATGCCAATTTGCGATGGCACTACCATTTATGTGTGATTTTTGTGTTTTTTCCAAGTGCCCCTGATGTTGTCATAATAGCGACGGTACTGTCAGAATTGTGACACCCACCTTATTATAAACAAAAAGAAAAAAGAAAAAGAAAGGCTCATTTCTAATTTAGCGTGATCACATACCGTCGTGCATGAAGAGGGCCTAACTGTGGAAGATTGGAATCTTGGTATATGGTAGCCATGACTTGATGAGGTAGGCATTCAAGCTTTGTATTCTCATTAACTCAACTTAATTTTTATGGCATTTGTTTATTTAATGGCACAATATGAATGTTAATGCTGGGATTGTTGTCATTGTTAATATTGGCATTGTCAATACTTTAAATCTCGTGATGGATCATGGGCTGCAAGCTAGGGCATCATACATCGTTTATGAGCTCACTGTTTAGTACTGGCATTGTTTACATGTTTTCATTTTGAATGCTTGATGACCCGCAAGCTTTGATAGCTAGGGCATCATTTCTATTACCTTCAAGGCATTGTGTGAAGTGTTTGATCTCTCTTTATTTGTTTTTTTGTTGATATTCACTATGTGGTACTCCCTGTTTATGATCATTTCATGGGAAATGTCTTGATGGCTCGTGGGTTGCAAGTTAGGGCATCATGCATTGTTTATGAGCTCACTGTTTAATACTAGCATTATTTACATCTTTGTATTTTGAATGCTTGATTACCCGCAATCTTTGAGAGCTAGGGCATCATTTCTATTACCTTCAAGGCACTGTGTGAAGTGTTTGATCTCTCTTTATTTGTTTTGTTGTTGATATTCACCATGTGGTACTCCCCGTTGATGATCATTTCATGAGTAAATGTCTTGATGGATCACGGGTTACAAGCTAGGGCATCATGCATTATTTATTAGCTCATTTTTTAATACTGGCATTGTTTACATCTTTGCATATGGAATACTTGACGACCCACGAGCTTTGAGAGTTAGGGAATCATTGCTATTACCTTTAAGGCATTGTGTGAAGTGTTTGATCTCTCTTTATTTTTTTTTTGTTGATATTCACTATGTGGTACTCCCCATTTATGATCATTTCATGAGGAAATGTCTTGATGGCTTGCGGGCTGCAAGCTAGGGCATCATGCATTGTTTATGAGCTCATTGTTCAATATTGGCATTCATTTACATCTTTGAATTTGGAATGCTTGATGACCCACGAGCTTTGAGAGGTAGGGCATCATTGCTATTATCTTCAAGGCATTCTGTGAAGTATTTGATATCTCTTTATTTCTTTTTTTGTTGATGTTCACTATGTGGTACTCCCTATTTATGATAATTTCATGAGGAAAAACATGGTATCTTCTTTCCTTTCTGCAGCATTCTTCTGAGTCCACATGTCATGTAGCATGGTTATTCTTTTAGAAGTGTATGGCTTGAATATGCACATGCATAATTGTAGATGAGGATCAGTAATAGGATGTCATTCATTTCTTATATCTTCTTAATCTAACCCCCATCTCTCTTTTCTTTGCAGGTTCTGGATCACATAGGAGCACACTGGATTCATACCCGGGTCAAAAATTCATCACTTCAGGCAATGTCTGGTACCCTTGTTATTTATGTTCATCCTCTTATGTATGCATGTACTCTTGCATATTCTTCTGAAAGTTGACTATGCTCATAGTAACCTAGATGATTTTATCTTTCATTTCTTTTCCTTGTATAGTATATACAAGTTATTTGGCATATATATATTATATACATGTAATCTTTAGATGCAGAAATTTATTTTCCTTTACATGTATCTTTTCATGAAATGAACACAAATTAAACAAGATCATCTAATAATGGCAACTAGGGTACTGTAGTCACTCATCTAGTAATTGTATGCACCCTAAAATGGTCGCCTGGACTATGGGCCCCCATTTATCAATTTATCAATTTATCAAATTCCTGAATCAATGCTTTGCAACATATTCAATTCAAGTCAATTTCCTTGATCAAATCATAATAAATTCAATTATTTCAATATTTCCTAAGGTTTTATCTTTTCATCAATAAATCTTATTTAATTAAAAGAAAACAATTCCTTTTTATTAAATAAAATAATCTTATTTAATTAAAATTCCTTTTTAATTAAATAATCTTATCTTATTTAATTAAAAGAAAATCCCTCCTTTAATTAAATAAAACCCCCACTTAAATCCCTCTTTGTTGAAAAAGGAAATAAATTAAATAAAAATAAATATAGTTCCTTTTCTTCACACATATTCCTAAGTGGTGGGCTTTTTGCTTCTTAATCATAGCCTTTGATTTTGCCTCTTAATATCTACTGTCCATTGCTCTTTATAAGGAAACCTCTCCTTCTCATTTGAAAAAGAAGATTTTATGCTAATGTTATGCTGCAGGTTTGGAGAGCAATTTTGGAGGAGATTTTGAGCACTTGAGCTTGGAAATTGCAACTTCTCTCTTCTTGTCTTCTTCTTTCATGCCCCATGGCAATCCATTTAGATTAATTTTGAACTTGCATGCTAGATTAGATTCATGTTTCCTTTCATAGATTAATCTTGCATTTGTATTTCTTTTCATAGAATAATCATGCATTCTTATCATATAGATTAATTTCCTTTCTTGTATTGTTATCATATAGAATAGCTTTCATTTGCATGCATACTTGATGATCATGAAGATTAGAATTCTTGATTTTCCTCTTTGAATCTCTCATTTTATGGTGTACTTGCATGGGCACAAACTAGGCCAATCTGAGGGCCTCCATTACAAACCCTTGCACTCCATGAATAGAGAGCCATGAGTCACCATTCGAGATCTCATTCTTGAGAAATCTTGGATACAATGATTCATAGAAGTGTGACACATTTTTAGTACACATTTTTGGTGCCCACCATGGGGCATGATGCTCTTGACTTTCCTTCATTTTATTCAGATTCTCAGATTTTGTAATCTTTACATGGTTATTTTATTGAAGTTTTTCAAGCCTAACCCTTGTGTGGGATGAGTTGAAAACAAAACCTACAGTTTTTTGAAAGATTTGATCATATCTCCCAAATGGCTTGGATTTTTGGTTTGAATTTTTTTTGCAAGTTGGCATTGGGTCAAAGGTGTCTCAGTTTGAAAATCAAATTTTGCAGATCATTTTTCCGCAATTTATAACTTTTTTATGATTTTTCATGAAAATTCATTTCTGGTCACAAATCAACGAATATTTTGGAAATATTTACATTTCTAGAAATCTATTGGAATTCTACAGGGGGTATGTTCTTTGTGTTTTTTGTTTTGATGACAAATAATGGCTTAAAAATCTGATCTTTAAAAACTATTTTGTTTTGATAAATAGGGTCCCTAGGGCACAAATAAGAAAATAGTGCTACAAATTTTACATTTGTAGAAAGCTCTCTATTTTTTAACAGGGGTCTCTTTTTTTCATTTAGGGCTTGGGATCCAAATTCATGTCATATAGGTCCAATCTTGTTGACTAGGTCAAAAATCAAAAATTTAAAAAGGGCATTTAATGATTAGCTTGCACTTATTTTTCACATGGTTCAATGCATGATGTGAGCTGTCATTTGGATTATCTTTTGGTTATTATTGCTCCTAAAAATTTGTTTTCAGATCTAACCTTAGGGTTTGCATAAGTTGAATATACATTGTATATCTTGTTTGTTTGTTTGCTTATCTTGCTTGTTGGAGAGTTTGTGGCTTGCCTTCACAGAAAAGCTCAACAAAAGAAACAATAAGGTAAAATCTACTAAGTGCGTTGCTTTGGAGTTGAGTTATTTTGTTTCATCTCTATAAAATTTTGATTTTGGAAATAAAAATTAACCTCTCATGTGTTTAGCTTGAGTGTTTCTTGCTTTCATAGATCATATTTCCAATTTTTTCTCTAAAGGAATGAACCTAGATTTGCTTTCTTGCATATATGTTTCACATAGTAATTAGGACCTATGAAAACTATTTGTGGAAATCTTGAGAGAGTGGGATTCATTCACTTTTCTTACATGTGAATCTCTTCTTGACGATAGATCCCGTTTAGGTAGGGAAGGATTTGTTATTATCTCACTTGGTTCGGTCTTCAACTTTTAATGGTACTTTCTCTCTTGAGATTGGTGGTCATTGTTGATGATATACAAAACTTGGGTGAGGTGATTTCAAATTAGTGGGTCAATTAATCTTGTTTTCTATGTCTGGGTGAGGTGAAGACGCTAGAGGATTATACTCTTTTCCCTTTTTGAGAGAATCAGAAACTTGGAACCCTTGAATCTAAACTAAGTCTCCATGTGGTTCTTATTGTGAGACTTCCTTGTTAGTGAGGGTTAACCATAGTGGATAGTCCCTTTATTGGGTAAACCACATGGATGGAACCTCAAACGGTAATAGTCTTTTCTGCCATGGTAGCAAAAATTTCTATATAAATGTCCTTGTGGAAGAAATCTTCACAGGTGTGGTCTCTTGTTGGGTTGTCAGATCTCCTCAGCAGCTCTTGATTGATTAAATTCTTAGACTGTGTCAAAACCTTAGTGCACTAGGATTGGATTTCACCCACTTGAGATTGTAAAAGTTGCAGATTTAACCATTGCTATGAACCATAGTGAAACCAAATTTTTCTTTTCTAGGACTATGTGTGTGATTTCAAAACATTTTGAGAACATACACAAGTAGAATCTTTAGGGAGTAGAACACTACGACACTATCCATGTTCATGTGCAAGTTTGCTTTGTCTCTTGCTCATTGTTTGAAGACATTTTCTTGCTTGGACTCCTTGATTGTTGTCTTGTGTACATGATTCATGATAAAATCTGTAAATGCATCTAGCTAGTCAAGTAAAATGAATGAAGACTGAGTTCTATTTCCTTCCTTCACGCGGAATTGTATCCTCTTTTCCTAAATAGTGTGATGAAAACTTCAATAGATCTCCCCAAAAGTTCTATGATATGTTGCTCAACATCCAAATAAACATAAATGATGTCAAGTTTCACAAAATGACTATTGGTCTTCTTTCTTCCTTCACGCTTCTTCCTCTTCTTCCTAAGCTCTTCACGTATTATTATTTCTTTTCCTCTTATTATCTAGTCTACCTTCTTCTATTCATCTCTTGTGTCACTCCCATGCTTGGTTCCTCCTCTTCTAGAACCATGAATTTAAAATATCTTGTTATGGAACCTGTCTTGAAAATAGATGATCTCGAACTCATTTCTCAATTCAAAGAGTATTATTCCTCCAAAAATTGCATGGGTAATGAATTTATGACAAAAATAGAAAAAAAATTGATTGAATTAGATGCCTTTGCTAGGATCATATGCATGATCTTGTCACGACATCATTCTTCCAAACATATTTCATCTTCTAAGTCTTCTCATCTTTCCTCATCATTCAAGTCTTCTTCCTCCACTAGGTCTTCACTTTCCTCTTCTCCATGATCTCATTCTTCTTCTACTTCTACCAAGAGTCTTACTTCTCTTCTCAAGACATACCATGATGAGAAATGTGACAATCATTGTGATACCTCTTCCATGAAGAGTGACATGCCCATCTTTGATGACTATGATGATGAAAAATGTAGTGATACCTATGACACCTCTATTCCTAAGAATCCTCCTAGTCGTGTGCTTGCTTAATGGTAATGGGTTGTCACATTGGATGAATTGTGACGGTGATCCATATGACTTTGATTTCGAAAGAGACTTTGATGATTTTTGTGAGCAATACCTAGACGATACATTTACTTCTATTGAGGAAGAGAAAGCTTTCCATACTGATTATAAATGTAAATACTATAATAATCTCTCCTCTAAGAGCACTCATGCTCAAAATAAATATTACACTCTCAAGAAAGATCATGTTAATGATGAACCTTTGTTTTGTGATGATTCCCTTCCATCCTCTACTTCCTCCAATACTCATACATCTCCTAAAGTCTCCAAGTTTTTCAAATCTTTCACAAATCCTTCATCCAACAAAGGTCCTAATGTTGTTCATGCAATTTCCTATAGTCATCCTCAAGGGATACCCCTTAAAGAAACTCAAGCTAACCTTCACTTGGTTGCAAATACTTTCAATAATTCTAAACCTAAAGAGCCTAAGCCTTATATGCTATAATGCCTACTTTAGCTAATCCTTCCCCATCTCTTCCCAAGTCTCCCATACAATTCCAATATACTTCCTTGTCCTTAGAAGTGATTCCATGTCCAGAGGACTCTAAAATGATAAATAAAAGAACATAAAGAAAGATCAAGATCACAAAACCTCCATGTCATCCAATCCTTTCCATCATGTCTCTTACTTTTTTCATGGTTCTTTTGATCCCACATGCCTTTACTCATTCATTTCACCATATCTTAAGTCTTCTCCTAAGCAAGATCAAGTTATTACTTACACTATTGAGCTTATCGACAATCAAAATAACCTTACCCCACTTACGCTTTCCAAAGATGATACTTCCATTAAGTTTATTAAAAATGGTTTTGTTACTTCCAATATTAAGCCTATTGAAAATCAAGAGGAAAATTATGCAATTATGTTATCCAAAAATCCTTGTCAAGATCAAAGTCTTCCATCTTCTTGTTCTACCACTCCATTTTTTCTTCCACTTTCTACTCTTCCTAAGTCTTTTCAAGCTTCGAACAATCCTATCAAAGAAGGTGCTCCTACTCAAGATGTTCACAATCCTATTCAAAATCCTAATGCTCACTCTAAAGATGTTGATGTCCTGGCTGTCATATACATGTTGATGAACTTATTGATTATCCTTTTGCATCTTCCATGTCCATCCTTGGACATACTCCACCAATACTAAGGGATTCACATTTTTCTCCCATCTTGGGTCCTTGTATCCCTTCACTTTCCCATCCTAACTCTCCTTATTCATCTTCCATCTTGGGTCCTTACATCCTGTTGACTAAACTTTGTGACCGGTCTACCAACAGAGGTAAGTTGTCACCGGGTACCGGGGTACCAACCAACTTTTCCTGTAAAGGTCTTCTGGGGAATAAACTCTTTGGGCCTTCAAGAATATGAGAGTTGGGTCTTGATGGTGTGAGAGCTAAGTCAGGAGTGTGACTATTTTTTGGGGGGGGATTGTTGGTTTTCTTGGCTCATCTTCTCCGAGGATTTCGTTAGGTCGAGGTTTCCTGAAAGCACTTAGATTATTAAAGAAACTTCAAAAGATATGCCAGGGTTAGAAGTATTACATTCTAACTATAGTTATGAAAATATATTTAAAACATCAATGATGCTCTAACATGCTACACTAAAATACTAAATGCATACAGAACCATCAGTTCATACATATCCAATAGCGAGGGGAAAAGAAGGTCATTAATCTACTTACAACGTTAGAGCAAGGGACATTAGAAACATACAGCACAAAAGAGTATTAAATCAGAGATCATAAGACCAAAAATAGCATTGTGAGAATCCTTCCTTCTTCATTAATGGTTTTCCAGCAAGCACTAGTGCATACAATAATGGCTCCAAGAGAGCATCTAGCTATTGAGAACTTTTAAGAACTAAGGTGCATTGAGCTCTGCAACTACCAGAAATGAAATGTTGAAATGCTATAGCTATGGACTGCAAAATCATCAATTTTGTGGACCCTTGGAATGAGGTCAGACTTATTATTTATAAACAAAGGTTTTCCCTAAAACTAACCTAACCTAAATTTACACTCAACAATAAAATACAATTTCCAGTGGTGGGTACTACCTGCACCATGTTACAACAACCTCGAGAAGAGTAGAGGTTTGATAGATCAACAAAAGAAGACAAGAAAAGAGGTATGGAAGAATTAGCTTTGAGAAGAGAACCAGAGGGAGAATAGAAGAAATCTAATCCCCCAGGGATCAAGGATACATGCCTCATCAATGTAAAAGTGGCTCACTGTCTCCGATGTGCTAGGTGTTATGCTGGAGTGGTGCCTTGGGAAGACCACCTATCATAACCATCCTTGAGTTGATGTGCCCTACTGGGGTCACCAAATTTATGATACCCTTATTAACTGCCTGATAATGAATAGTCGGCTCCAGGAACCTAGATGCCAGTCATCAAAGAATGCAAAATTTTATGGATCCGGGACCCTGGGATCCGGGAGCTTGCACTCAAAGAATAAAGAATTTTCAAAGTATACCCTGCTGATGAAAAACTCCAGAATCTAGATTACCTTATTACTCCTTTATATTTTTGAATGTTTCTAAGAGCTGGGCAATTCCATCCTCATCGATCTCCTTGAGACTAGCCCGATGGTATTTGGCCACCTCCACCTATTCGCCCAGATCCAGAGTACTTGCCTTGAATTTTGTGGCCATTTTTTCCTCATCATGACACTGGAGCACCATGTGTGTTATACGTGTCATTCTTGCTCCATCCATTCCCTTTGAATATTGGTATCAAGACTCCATTAGCTCATCAAATTTTCCCATGACGTATTCCTCTAGAGTACATGTTTCAATACTAAAGGTATCGAATCCCAAAACCTTTGAAATAAATACCTTGTATAAATATAAAGAATAATCTATCTCCATAACTTTGTCCAGCAAGGCCCATACCAGTTGCTTGATTATCTCCAATGTGAGATCAAGTCTGGAGTGCTGGGTCCGAACAAAGTTAAAGGACTCCTCTCCCAAAATTATACCCTTGGAAACCATTTCCTCCCCGATGCTCATGAGTTCCCCTAAATCACCTATCCATGCCTTATATTTCTTGATCTCCCCCTCCCAGATGGAAATGGCATTTTTGGCCTAGTGTAAAACATTTCTAGCTGCGTATAGGTCCGGGAGTGTGGCCACTAGGAAACACCAAAAATTTCCCACCTGTTCATCTAACCAATCATCAACTACCTGCGCTTCCCTATTCATTCCTCTAAGCACATCCATGTCACCCTGTGGGAGTGATACCTTAGATGTGGAAGCTTTTGGGGGAAGGACAGTGATGGGCTGCGCAAGCCCTATCAATAGTCCAACAAGATTTGTGTTCTTTCCTTCTCTTCTTTGAATTTCTAGGCTTACTTCTCATAGCGAGCTTCTACCACCTTGGCTACTTCTTTTAGGAGGTCCAATTCACCCTACTTTCCCCTTTTCCTAGAGATATCTCCATGATTGCATAATCTTCAGCCTTTGTTGTCACCGCGTCTGTCTCTGGGGGAGGTGTTGTGACTACTGAAACTATGTCTCTGCCTGGCCTAGTCCAGAGGGTATGGGCTATCTAGGCTTTCTTTGCCTTAGGGGGATTTTGCGCTTACACCATCATCTCTTCCAAAGAGAGATGGGCCCTAGCCGGTCCTGGGGCCTTCCTTTTTTTAGAGTCCACCAACCATAGTGGTGGCAGGGGTGGCCTTGCTGCCAAAGTTTGATCCAGTAAATCCCCTTTGGGGTTCTGTTGTGCATCCCCAGTGTTTTTAGTCTCTTCTGACTCTTTTCCTACGTCCTTTGGTTCACTAGAATTATCCAACTTAGTGGCATTGGTATCATCTACCCAGGTGTCTACATCCTTAGCAGCGTTAGATTCTATATCTGTATTCCTAGGGTTCTGCCCCTCATCTTGCTTTTGTTGTTATTATTGTTCTTCTTCATCAGCTTCTTCTACTAGAATGTTCTCCTCCGTTGGTGTATTTTCTAGAGGTGGTGGAGGTATCAGGCCAAGATTCAGCATTTGGGCCACTGTGATTACCTCACCAAATGTTACCTTCTTTAGGGTAGGAGGTGACATTTGAAGCATAGTGGCTGAGGTTATGGTTACTCCCATAGGTCTGGTTCCCTAAGCAGATGTCAGTTGCTTATCCTGCACTTGTCTTTCCTCTGTGGTGTTGGTCTCTTGGATGTGTATCTCCAAAACATTAGAGACATTTATTTGTTCTTGTTCCTTCTCCCCTTCTTCTTGGCCTTCCTACTCCATGGTAGCTTCTTTCTCTGGCATTTCCTTTTCAATAGGAATCACCACTTCCTCCTGGCTAGCTATCTCTTCTATTGCCTTCCCAATATCCCCCTGTAGGTTCACAAGTTCATCTATCCTAAATACATCATCAAAATCATCATGTGGAGGGGAGGTCTCTGAGGGATCTTTGGGTTGATTGTCCAGCTCTGGGGAGTCTGAGGAAACAATCTTTATTTCAGGGATGCTAGCCATCCCAAGCTCTGGCTCCACCTTTGGTTGAGGATCAATTTTTCTTTTCTGTTTCCTCCTTATTACCAATGGGGGCCCTGCAACCAACATGGTTGCACACTCTTCCTCCACTCCGGTCCCTACCGCTTAAACCATTAGTTTTGTAAGTGAAGGAGAAGTGGAAGGGTGGACCAATCCAGCCATGATAGCTGGGGTGGCCAACTAGGTGATTAACTTTTATTTCAAAATCTGTTGCATCTTCTCCACTATCGAAACCACGAATGGGACTTGAGATGGGGTCCCCATTTTCCTCTTTCCTCTATCCTCGCCCTGCAAGGAGGTCCCGGCCCCGGAAGTTGAACCCCGCACAAATGGGCCAACTTTGCACGCACTTTTTGGAGATGCCTTTTTGAAATATGCATGACTACACTCAATCATGTTGTGGGTAATGTCCTTTATTGTTGGACCCTCCGGTGCATCCCAATTTACCAGAGAGAGGGCCATTTTATCTACTTCATTTTCTTTATATTGCGGTTCCAATGTGGACCCAGTATCTGAAAAGTCATCTAGGAACTTTTGAAGCTTGAGCCTCTTCATCAATCCCATTGTCATCCAGAAAAAATGCCAGTTCCAAACTTTGAAGTCATCCAGGTAGTCTTCCCAAAAGTCTTCCATGTAAAAATTGCGGGGGTATAATACCCAGGGAAGTGTCATTGCTATTTTTCCTAGCGGATAAAAATTATTCTGCTCTAGATAAAACTTTGCCAGCCCTAGACTTTTGAGTTCACTATCTGCCTCTTTTGCCACGGCCAGGATAGAAGAATAGTTCCTGCAAGTGATTGGGAATGGGACATTTGTCACCTTCTTCACTGTGAAGAGGGAATGCAGTTCCAGGGTCTGCTTGCAGTATCCTAAAAGGATTATTTTATTCTCACAATGTTTGGATAATAAATAGGGTTTCCTTGAGAAGCTAGTTACTTGAATGTATGTATGTTGTTGCTATTGAATTTAATAATGGCTATAAGTTTTGACCAAGTCCATTGCTTCTTTGGAGAGCTGGTATCTGACATCTTGAGTAGGTGTGAGGAGTTTGTAGTAAATGAAGGCATAATTCACTCGATAGAAGCTAAGGAAACTAGCCTCCCATTAGATCTATGGGAACTAATCCCAGGGAGCATTCTGACTTGTACCAGTTCAGAGCACACCTGCTGTAAGTAATCCCCTGGTCACGGGGTGTTTTTTTGCTAGTGCCCACAAAACATAAGATGTCATGTAGAATTTGGAGGACTTGGTGACCTGGAGAAGTTGGGAGTCCACATGATTTGCAATGATAGTGGCCCAAAAAAAAATTTTCTTGCTAGAGGGCATCGGGTTGTCCAAAGACCCTGCATAGTACAATGATCCCCATCTGTATGCTTTCTTTGAATCCCATCCAGGGGATCTCCAACTTCATCTTTTGAAATCTTTCCTTGGCACCTTAATCCATTTGTTATTGAGATACTACCTTACCATGTGTTCTAACTTCTAAAATTCTTCCAAGGCCAGAGCATGGGTGACAATGGCTACATCATCAAATTGGGGAACCCCCAACCCTGCTTGAAAAGTTGCGGCATCCAGAGACACCATGGGCATTGGGTATCTGGTTGAGACTGGGGCGGTGAGCATAACAGCCCGGATGGCTATATTATAGTGTCTCTCCATAGTGAGAATGAGCTCCGGGGCTTGCACGGAGCAGGGGAAGCAAGCAACTTTGAGGATCCCAGAGTTGGCCACATTAAGTGCCAATGGATCTCCGGTTGTCCGTTGTATGAAAATCATTTTTACCAGGGCCTACATTTCAGCCCACATTATGACACTAGTGTCGGTGATCAACTGAAGTTTAAAATCAATCTTTGATCCCACGATCATGTCTCCCTTCAGATACTTCATTGTCGATGGGATTTTTTCTAGGGCCTTCTCAGACTTTGTCCTAATAGCTCCCCAAGTGGCAGCAATGGTGGGGATATCTAGACTCCCGGGTGGAGACGATGGATATGCCTCCGACATGATTGGTGAGTTTAATTCTGGAAACCTGCAAAATAGGACAACTGTTAGTATTTATACAAAACAAAGCATTTTTCAAGATTTTAGAGATTCTTACCACCGCATCACATATGTTCCTAAAAGAGTGCTAGTTCATGTCAAACCCTGAAAAAGATATACATATAATAAGAATGACTTAGGAATTTGACCCCTACCCATGCCTCTAGGGATTCCAGCATATATGATAAAAATGGAATAAGGACCAAATGGAGACCTAGGACCCAGAGCCCGGAAAACTAACCGTTACTAACATGACAAAAAATGAGCCACATTGTGTTGATGTGGAAGTGTCGCATGGCCATGCAGTAATGGGAGTAATGGCACTAACACCGACAACTATCTGAACATGCGAGGTAATGAATGCCACTTGGGCCATACTTGAATGCTTGTATGGGAAACTTAATCCATCATTAAGACTGACTTGATGGAGGAGAGAGAAAATTGCCATGGCTCAAACCAGCGAGGTGACAAGTTCGAACCAAGGGAAAATATCTCTCAGATGAGCTCCACATTTGGGGTTTTTTGTTGCACGGAGTGCAATGAGCTCACCACTAGATAGTGCATATTATACCAAGAATGTACAAACAGAGCTGAAGCACACATGAGGGCCAAAGCATGACTCACAGGCTGGCTCAAAACAGGCATATATACAAACATATACAGAAGATTACAAAATTTATAGAATATACACAATATATAGAGGAACTCACACTATTCTACAAAATATACAGAGTATTTACATCTAAGATACAGCTGCATAGAGGGTGGACAACCCTCTTTCAGATCCAACCCACCAACGGGAGGTGACAGAAAAGCCAACACAAAGATGCGGAAAAACAAAAATAGAACCAAGACAAAATAGAACAAAAAAACAAAAGACAGGCAAGAACCAAAAACTAGAGATGAGAGAGATGAAGGCCAATTGGGAAACATTAGGAAATGTGGGAAAGGTGAGGACAAGAGGAATTCTACAACAAGTTAACCTTCAAGAAACCACGAGAAAGCACTGCAAATCACTGTTTAATCAACCACTAAGCATAGAGAGAAAAAAAATTATTAAATTGCCTTTGAATCATCTTTGATTTCTCTAAGTGTTTGATCATGGTAAATGTGAAAATGACAGGTAGCTTCTATTTATACCCCTAGTGTAAAAATGTGTTGCTTTCTTTCTGCAAGCTTTGGAACAAGCAAACCTCTGGACTTCAGGCCTGGGGATTCCCTACAGCCACACCTTCCAATGAAAGAAGACATGATGGTAGAGAATCTCGAAGTCTGGAATCTGGACAACTCGAAAGAACAAACAAAATCTGGGACCGGGTCCCGGAGACACAAGAAGACAAAAGCAAAAGAAAGACAACCCTCACGAAAGAAAATCCTGGAGGGAAAATAGAGAAACCAAGGGAAAAAATAAAAAGTGAAAAGGAGGACCCAACATTTTGCCTACAAAATGTAGGGACGTGTATGTAGGGTATAATAAATGGTGACTATCTGGGATGAATGCCTTAGCGCATTTGAGAATTTTAGAATCTCTGGTTAGCAAAATCAGAATCAATGTTTACCTAGAGCATCTTGCTTGCAAAGTGTGAGGCATCTGAGAAAATTGGACCCATCATTGATTCAATCTTTTTGTCTTTCGTCAATTGTGAAGTGTGTACTTTGGAATAAAACCAAGATGATGACCTTTGGGAGAAAGATAGAGGAAGCACTAAGAAAATCAATCCAAATTCATCATATCTTACATGTTTCCCCCAGATACCATAATTCTCTATTCTTTAGTTCTTTCTTTTCTCTTCTTTTCTGGATGGAAAGGAGGTACTTCTTTCACCATGAACCTTAAGCTTAGCTAATTTTAACAGCGGTACTTCTTTCACCTTTCCATCCACTTTTAAATTTCCAAATAGGAGAGAATGTTTCGAACCTAGGATATTTTAAATGATTTTCAGACTTGGTCAACAACTAGTGCAAATGATCTACCCTCAAGGTGTCTGATTACTTGCTTCTTGAATTTTTTGTTAACCGATGTCTAGACTGTCAAGATGTGAATTAGATGAAGATTATCCATAACCTTTTTCCATACTTGCAAAATAACTCCGGAGCATGGACAAATTCTACTATGCTAACAATAGATTTTGAATTTACCGGAATACACAAGGTACCATTCTAAAGACTAGATGTTATGCAAAACATACCTACCTACAAGAAGAAGGCAACACGCTGGGAGCCCAGAAAACAAACAAAAACAAAAGAAAGCCAAAAACAAAAGTGTAGACACCCAAAAATGGACAGGCTTAGAACTTTACATTAAAAACACTAATTTTCATCTAGTAATTAATGGTTTTTCAATCATTAATTAATCATCTATTTTCCTCTAAATTCATTTACCAAATCATCCAATCAAATTCCCAAAATTAATTAAATAATTAATTTTAATTAATTAATTAACATTAATTTATTAATTAACATTAATTTATTAATTACCATTAATTAATTAATTAAATTAAATTTTCTATAGTTTAAATTGAAATATTTAAACTTACTAATTAAATTCTTCCAAATTAAATTAATTTAATTTCATCAATAAAGCAATTCTAAATAAAAAAGAATTCAATTATCTCACATGTTGAAAATATTAATTAAATAAATTAATTAAATATTCATTTATCTTCAAAGAGATAATTCCAATCGGATCACATGGGTTACTCCACCCATCTCTCCAATTCACATGGGTAACTCCACCCACCTCTTCAGTTCTAAAAGGTAACTCACAATTAGCTCTTCAGTCAACCAAACTCTATCTCCTCTTTACTAATTGAAGAGGTGGAGTTTACTGATGGCTTCTCCAGTTCCCTTTGATCTCAATTGTTCATCTCCCTATCTTTAGGATTGATCTCAACCATTCATATCATCCCCAATTCCTATATAATAAACCCTTCATAACTATTTGAAGGATCCAGGATTTCAATCTCTTGTGCGCCATTACTATGTTAGTTTGGTTCTAGCATTCAAGCCATCTTACGATCACACACATATTTCAATTAGCAAATTCTCGACGCTTCTCAAGTCATAGACACTATCCACATTTATACTGAGTATCAAAAACAACATTTCGGAAGGAGTAGAGAGAGACAATAGAAGCTTCAAGCACTTTGGGGTTTGCATTCATTTGTTTTTCTTTCTTTGCTTGTACATTTTATTGGTTATGTTTCAAGTTATTCATTATTAGTAGTTCTTGTGTACTTGATTTTTATCATTGTAAAACCTTTGCTACTAACCCTTGCCTTTGGAAAGCTTGGGAATCACAAATCATGATTGAAGGAGGCGTGCATTTTGGTGAACTTGACGTGAACTTAGAGCCCGCATGAAATTTGGTCATATCTTTCAAACTGCATGGATTTATTTTATGAAATTTTTTTGCAAGTTGACGCTGATCTAAGGAGGCCCCAAACAAAAATTCAAATTTTTCTGATTTTTTTATTTTTTTAATAATTTTTCTTTGATATTTCATAAAAAATCATTTCTAGGCAAATTTAGATTCTTTTCAATAAAATTACATTTTTGGAAAGGTATTGAAATTATAGAGGGGTTTTATTCTCTATGATTTTATTTTCTGTGAAATTATTTTGCAAAAATAATAGATCTTTTCAAACTAATCTTTTATGATAAAATGGGTCCCTAGGGCACAAATTAAGGAATTATGATCTAAAAAAAAATTTGCAGGTATTATTTGACGTAAGAAAGCCACAGTCCTAAATTCAGATTTTTCTAAATTTTTTACGATTTGTTATAATTTTTTTATGATATTTCATAAAAATTTAATTTTGGACACAAATCAGCATTTCTTATCAAAACAGTTACATTTTTGGAAAGGTATTGAAATTATAGAGGGGATTTATTCTCTGTGATTTTAATTTCTATAAAATTATTTTGCAAAAACAACAGATCTTTTCAAACTGGTATTTTATGATAAAATGGGTCCCTAGGGTACACATTAAGGAATTATGATCTAAATTTGTTTTTACAAGTAGTATTTGACATAAGAAATCTAGTCCAAAATTCATATTTTTTTGAATTTTTTATGATTTTTAATAATTTTTTTATGATATTTCTTAAAAATTTAATTTTGGACACAAATCAGCATTTCTTATCAAAAAAGTTACATTTTTGGAAAGGTCTTGAAATTATACAGGGACTTTATTCTCTGTTATTTTATTTTTTCTGAGAAATATTTTCAAAAAAAGAAAGATCTTTGAAAAAGTTTTTTTTTTGTGTTCTTTCTTGATTTCTTGGTAGGATTGAGAAAATGACTAATGGCCAAGAGGATAATTAGATGCATACCAGGTGCTAGAGAATTAAGAGCTACCAGAAGGAGGACCATCAACTATCAATCACAACAAAGGGCTATTCTCGCAATCATAGCTGAAGATCAAAGAAAATCATACACGAGGTACATTGATTCAATTAAGAGATTCATAGGTAAGTATAAAGTCACCATTAATTTCAGCAATCTCAATAATCCTGGAGTTTCTGGATATTCTGCTATCTTGAATTGAAAGCTTTCATTTTTGAAGATACTAAACACTTTTTTTGATAGGTACAAATCGAGGAGGCAAGATAACAATACAACTTAAATTCATTCACTTGTCGATTTGGGCTTAAAAAGAATAGTGCTTGTCACACATCTCACATCTCACATTTCAAATTTGGGCTTAAAATTGACATGGGGATTACAAATTGAAAAAAGAAAAGAATCGCTCGATTTGGTGCATTAAAATTGAACAAAGCAATCAACACCTACTTTTTGGGCTTTAAAATGAACACTTGTGCTTGTATGGTGGTGTAGCTTAGTTCACATTTCAAACTTTCAGAGCTTAATCAATTTACCCTGTGTCCTGAGTTTTGGGTGCACTTGCACAATCTATTAGATTAGACACCTTTATACTTTTAGAAAGGCCTATTCCGGGAATGCACTTCTTCCTCAGAGAATGACCTTAAACCAATAATCTTTTTGATCGGTATATAAACAAGGCACGAACCAAAGTTTTGTCTTATCTAGCCAAGCTCAGGCGAGGTGTGTTGATGATAGTCTGGATCGAGTCAATATCCCTAAGGAGCTAGCATGGTCAACTAGGCTCTTAACTGAGTCACACACATACAAACTGATTGGATAGACACAACAGACCCTTACTGCAACCTTGTTAATTAGAGGCCAACCCGATTTACCTTCGAACAGGTACCTCATTATAGTGCAAGGGGTTGTAGAATTTCCCCCCAAGATTCCCAACATATGTGTCCCATGGTATTTGTGTAGTGAAAGAGATCTTCACTCCATGGCAACAATACCTGGAAAAAGAAAAAACACGAGCACCTACATCATGGACCTTCGTGTCCTAGTAGTGTGACAATTATTGTGTGAGCTAATAGACATTCAAGCATTGGGCCTATAACATTATATTCTAAAGCCATTTACCTAGATTAATCTGACTGTTCATTGTTGAGACCTTGTGATAACCTTGCAACTTGAAAAAGTTGTAGAACATACACATTGTTAGTCTTCATTCTTCAAAATACAGTGTCTGTTGTGCTTGTTCTTTGATCAATTTTTGAAAACACAAAACAAACATCCAAACTATCAAAATGAGTCAAACGTGTTAAAGTCTAGGGTTGTCAACATCCACTGTCTTGCAAAATTAGAAGCATTGTTCCAGAATATCAAAATTGTCAGACAATGATACTTATCCTCTAGTCTTTTTGAGACTGTTTCCCTTTCACCGTAATTGCCCGCATTTTTCTACAATTGACGAAAGTCTTCCACAGTTAACTTGTTTATTGCTGCAATCAACCTGTTTATTACAACAATCGGTGATAAAGTACCAAAATTGACCTTTCACATTACCGCAATCACTGGAGTTGTGTCGCAATTGATGAGAGATACTTTATTCCTATTTTAACCTAAAAGCCTTGAAAGAACTCTTCATTTTGTGTCCAAGACCAGTGTCTATCCCAGTAAAACGTGAAGAACATTGTGCGAATCTCTAAACATTGAAGATAATTCCTTCTCTGAAAAGCATGATTATTGTCTAAAACATTTTTAGTTCAAAAGCTCCGACTCGAAATACCTTGATCTCATCATATCAAACATCATCATTATCTCTATCAAGTGACTTCGTCCCAGGCAAAGGTCAAAAAATCTTATCTTTTACAACATCACCACTTTGAGATCAAGATATACCAAAATTTGTCCTTAGAATTACCCTTGTCCAAAACATAACTCAAACTTCCTTAGAAAGGTTATCCTTTTTTATTTGCTTTATATCACTTGTTTTAGTTACAAAATCTTGACCACACTATGTCTCAAACATCTCATGGAGGACCTTACACAAGGTCAAAGGATAGAACACAACCCGATGAGTCATATATCAATAGATTCCCCACTTGGGAAATAGAGCAAGAGAATGATCCTTTCATAATTACTAGTTCTGCTATATTCTTTGAACAACCCCGTAGGTCGGCTTTTTTCCAAAATGTCACAGAAGCAGAGATTGAAGATGTGGAGAAAGATGCTTATTCCATACAAGTAGTTGATGTTGTTGTAGAGAGGAATCTTGAATGTTACTTAGCCATGCTGATAAAGAAGGGAGTCAAACTCCCCGTTGAATTCATTGTATTGACCATATGGCTCAAAAACCCTCTCGCAAGTCAAAACACTACTCATTCCTCTCAGATACTACCTATTGTGTCTCAAATATTCCCACCATTGGTAACACCCACATTAGCACAGATGATATCCAATAAAACCAATTGCACAAACCAAGAAAGTACATATTCCACTCAAAGCATGACAGGCTTGCAACTAAGTGCACCCATGGTCACTAGTATGCCTTTGGTCTCATGGCTTGGACAATCAAGCTCTCATGCTATGCCTTCCATCCCATCAAATACCAGCTATTTTGAAACTATGCCGCTACTGCAATCAATTCCTACTAGTCTTGGGATCAACACCTCATGCCTGTAGGGATCCATCTCTTTAGGTACAACTTACAGTCAATGCCCACCCAAGGCTACACCTTTGCCAATTCCAAAACAAAACCCACCTCAACAACAACCCTGACTTCAATTGCCTCAAATCCAACCCCAGGAACATCAACCCCAGTTTCATTTACTACAATTCCAACCCCAGCAATAGCAACCCCAGCTTTAGTGCCTCAAATCCAACCCCAGCTTCAGTTTCCACAATTCCAACCTCAGCAATAGCAACCCCAACTTCAACCCCAACCTCAGCAGGAGCAATATCAACCCCAACAACATTCCCAATCCCAACAACAAATTTAGAAAAACCCACCATGGGCTACTCATGTGCCCCTAGTTCAAAATCATGTGGTGGGAAATCAATATCAAGTCCCTAGGATAAAATCCTATGTTTCTACTCAAGGGACGCAGAGGCGCAACCTCTTACCTACTACAGCACAGCGGAACATCATCACACATCAACCTTGGTATCAAACGAACATGTTGATGCAACAAATGCAAACCCTTCAAACCCAAATGATGGATATGAAAAATCAGGGGCAAACTAAATCCTACACTACAGAGGATTTATACCCATACCCCTTTGACCACTCTCTTCACATGTCTCCATTCCCAGCTCACTTCTTGGTACCAAAATTTGACAAATATAGGGGCAATACCAACCCTATTGAACATATCTGAGATTTTTTTTATAGTTGCGTCAAAGTTGCCCATGATGAGACATATTTAATGCGACTGTTCCCACAAAGCTTAGCCAGACCAGTAATGGAATGGTTCTCACTTTTACCTCATGACATTCAATTTTAGGGTGAACTGGCTGAAAAGTTCATCACTCACTTCCATCACAACATCGAGCACAAGGTTAGTATCAAGGACCTTTGTGATATCAAATAGAAGGATGGAGAGTCTTTTGTGAAGTTCCTACAAAGATGGAGGAATACTGCAAATTACATAATGTATGATGTGCCCGAACGAGACCTAATAGTCATGTTCATTGACAACCTGATCCCAGACATGTCATTCACAACAGAATTGCAGTTAGCTCTGAACCTTAAACAACTCATCGAACAAGGAGTTTGTTGTGAGAAGAACTTAGTCAAATGAGGAATCCTTGCAGATCTAACACAAACAAATACAAACAAAAATACAATGGACAAAGCTAAGTGGTGGAACAAAAACAAGAATTTCACCAACAATAGTGTCATTGATGTGAAGACAGTCAACTACGCACAACCCAAGGTGTCACTGCAAGGCACACCTATGGAAAACCAACAACCCATAGGGCCCACTCATCAAGAATACACTCAAAACCAACCTCTCCCTATCCAAGAAATCGTTGTGTCAAACAGTCAACAACAGACTCAATGCAAACCATGGTTTCAATTCCAGCAACGAGATTTCACACCATTAGGAGAGCTGATAGAATCAGCTTTACGCAAGCTAATACAATCCAATACTATCACTCTCCTAGAAATTAGGGAATTCAAACAAGATGAAAACAAACCAAGGTGGCATAATGACAAAGACTTCTATGAGTTTCATCAGGTGAAAGGACATAAAATGTCTAATTGTTACTGATTGAAACATGCTATCCAAGATCTGATTGACATAGGGGTCATCGATGTAATAAATACCCAAGCCAAAGGAACAACTAATCACATTATCTTCAATGATACATTTCATGATCACAACAAGGGAAAAGCCTCTGGGTCTGGTGGATCACCCAAATAGGTAAGCTATACATATGCCAACAGTGATTACATTATCAATTGCCTCAATCCTTCAGATAGCCATGTGGCTACGATCACTATCAAAGACCAAGGTAAAAATTGTGTTGTAAGCATGTGTCGTGCCAGAGTTTTCTTGTAAGGAGTACCCTCCTCATCTACTACATCTACCAATCCTAATGCAACATCAGACCCACAGCCGAGCATAGTAGATCAACTAAAGCGCACACCTGCCAAAATCTCCATGTTTGAACTATTGCACATATCTCCACAGCATAAACTAGCACTTGACTAAGCCCTTCAGAACATAGCTGTCCCAAGGAAAATAACACCTGAGAGCTACTAACAAACATGCCACATTCACAGACCATGATGTGCCACCTCATAAACCCCTGCATATTGATCCTTTGCACTTGCTTGTCCAGGTCTGCAAAAGCGCTATCTATAGAGTCCTTGTTGATGGTGGAGCTAGATTAAACATCTATACTCTAAAGTTAATCAAGAAATTAGGCTATTCAGAATCAAACATTGATGTCACAAGGAGGATAAATATCAGAGCTTATGATGAAGAGGAAAGATCTGTTGGAATAGTCCCAAGGATAACTAAGAGGGGGGGGGTGAATCAGTTATCAATCAATTTAATTATTTTCTCTTTCTTTAATGTAATTTAAGTAAATGCACATTCAGATAAAAAAATAGAGTACTCAACAATTTGATTACAGGGAAACCAAATAGGCAAAAACCTCAGTGGGAATTAGTACCAACAAATAACTGCACTAGTTTATAATGATCCATGTTAGAAGATCTTATAACCCTGTTAGGAGTTGATCTTTACAATGCAAGAAGTACAAAGACCTGGTTAAAGGTCGGACCCTATCAGGATTCTTTTATAGATAACCCTATTAAGGGTGAGGACTCACTATCCAATAGCTCACTACTAAGATGGTGAAGGCTACAACCTTTAGTATAACAGATATACACTATATCTGGTAAATGAACTATTTGATTAGACCTATTGTCTTGATCAGTTTCAATGAATTGCAATCAACTTTTGTTTCTTCACATAGATCTTCAACTTATTCTTTCTAAATTTTTGCTCTTCTTTGTCTTTTCTTCTTCACAACATTTTATCTACACTTAGTGAACATAACCGAACTGTTATATGTATCTTCACCAAGGATAAGGTCATGACGGTATTTGGAAACACTTCATCTTCCTTATCAGCTCAACCAAGCACGTAATAAAGATTAAGACCACGCAACTCAAACTGAATAGACGTGACGCTTCACAAAGTCGGCTTCACAAAATTAACTCTAAGATCACTATTCTGTTGAAACATGTTTACTGCCTTTGGATAATTATCTTTAACTCATAACTAAACATGAATACAAACATGCATATCCTGAAGATATGCGCAACTCAAGAGACATTGTATTTATGTCAGCTCTTAACAGATAAACTTTAGAAACTATAACTGCCATAACTGATTAATCATAACTCAACTATAACTACATATCTGACTCTCTTTGAATGCACATAGCATCTAGAACATGTATACACCATGGAAATAAACACACATAGTACCAAAACATCTATAAGGATAATTGCATATAGGGTACCTGATGTATATTATATGTTGTCATCAATGACAAACCTACAATCAATTATTTGCACAGAGGAAAATCTCCAACAATCTCCCCCTTTGACATTGATGGCCACATATGATATCATCAACTCAAAGTGTCTTCCTTCTTTTTACAATCTTCTCAATATCCTCATCAAAGGTTCCTCTTCACTGCTGCTACACTATATACTCCCCCAGAGTATATGCTCCCCCTTACTAATACTCCCCCTTTGACATCAATGACAAAGGGTGTTAAACACCATTAAGCATAGGTACTACTCCAGAAGTAGAGTAGTCAACCATTCATCAGTCACCAAGGACTGATGTTCTTGCTGCAAGTTCTAATCAGACTCAGGAAAGGGAATTACTCCCAACTTCTCCCTGAGATACTCAAAAGTATCTTTTGATAGAGGCTTTGTAAAAATATCTTCTAGTTATTCTTTAGTGCTTACATAATCCAACTTTACTTCTTTGTCTGCAATTTTTTCTCTTAGGAAGTGGTATTTGATTTCAATGTGTTTTGTCTTTGCATGCATCACAGGGTTCTTTGACATATTGATATTACTAGTGTTGTCACAGTGAGTAACAATAGGATAATCAATCTAAATACCAAAGCCCTTAATCATCTGTTTGATCCAAACCATTGTTTAACAATTCAATGCTACTGCAACATACTCATCTTCTGATGTTGATTGAGAGATACAATTCTTCTTTTTACTTGTCCAAGTGACCAACCTGTCTCCAAGAAATACTTCTCCTCCTGATGTGCTCTTTCTTTCATCAACACAACCTACCCAATCTGCATCTAGATATACATGAAGCTGTATGTTCTCTGAGTTAGGATACCATAAACCATTGTCTATAGTTCCCTTTAGGTATCTGAATATTCTTTTTATTGCCATTAGATGATTTTGCTTGGGTTTAACTGCAAATCTTCCAACAATGCCAACTACATTAGAAATTTCAGGTCTAGATTGAGTGAGATATATGAGTTTTCCAATCATAGACTTGTATAGGGTCTTGTTAATTGTTGTGGAATCATCATCTTTAGAAATCTTGCATCCTGTTATCATGGGGGTGCATAGTGGTTTGCAATCTTCCATCTTGAAGGTCTTCAATATCTCCTTTACATACTTAGACTAATTTATGAATATGCCTTTGTCCGTTTGTTTTAATTTCAATCCAAGAAAGTATTTGATAGGTCCAATCATGCTCATTTAAAATTCACTTTTCATTTCTTTGGAAAATTATGCACTGAGTTTGTCATTACCTCCAAAGATAATGTCATCAACAAAAATAGCAACAAGCAGTAGTCCTTCACCTGTCTCTCTTATAAATAAATTACAGTCTACTGCTCCTTTTATGAATCCTATCTTTGTTAAGTAACCATGAAGTCTCTCATACCACACTCTTGGGGCTTGTTTAAGTCCATAAAGTTCTTTCTTTAATCTGCATACCATGTTTGGTTTATCTAAAAGTTTGAATCCTTCAGGATGCCCTATGTAGACTTCTTCCTTTAAGTCACCATTCAGAAATGTCGATTTGACATCCATTTGATATACCTTAAAGTTCTCAAATGTTGCATAGGCCAAAAACAATTTGATAGCTTCAAGTCTACTCATAGGGGCAAATGTATCAGTGTAGTCTATTCCTTCTCTCTATGCATATCTTTTGCGTACTAATCTTGCTTTTTTCCTTACCACTGTGCCTTCGTCATTCATTTTGTTCCTGAATATCCACTTAGTTCTAATCACGATCTTGTCATGAGGTCTAGGGACTAGTTCCCATGTTTCATTCTTGATTATTTGATCTAATTCTTCTTGCATGGCACTTTTCCAATCTGAATCCTTGCACACATCTTCAACACTTAAGGGTTCAATCTGTGAAAGTAAGCATACCTCTTCATCGGTGGTTGAACCTTTTGCTCTAGATCTTGTTAAGACTTTTGCACTCTGATATCCAATGATATCTTCCTTAGAGTGGTATTTGGATGTGTACCTTGAATTCTTAGGAGTGATACTTTCATCTATGATTTGTGATTCTTCTTCACTTGGTTCAGGATTGTTACATGAAACATCAATACAATCAGACATTTCTTCAATAACTGTGTCCTTATTGATGGGTCTGGGCTCATATTCAATCATTGGATCATAGTCATAATATCTTTCTTGAATCATAAACTTCTCATCAATCTTCACATGAGTACTTTCAATGATCTTCTTTAATATTAGATTGAAACATATATAGGCTTTTCTTTTAGTAGGGTAACCAAGAAAAATACCTTCATTGCTTCTAGCATCAAAGTTACCAATGCTATCATCTCTCTTGATGTAGCACTTGCTTCCAAAGATTCTGAAGTATTTTATAGTAGGTACATTACCAAACCAAAGTTCATAAGGTGTCTTGTTTGTGCTTGGTCTCAATTGTATTCTATTGATAGTGTAAACTGGTGTATTGACTGCATCTCTCCAGTAGGTATGGGAAACCTTTCCTTCAATCATGATAGTGCATGCTATGTCAAGTATTATCATATTCCTCCTTTTTTTTATCCCATTATGTTGAGGGGTTCTGGGTGCACTTAACTATCTTTTGATTCCATGTTCTTCATAGTAGTCATAAAACTGGTCAGAGGTGAATTCTTTTCGTCTATCAAATCTTAGACATTTTATCTTTAATCCAGATTCATTCTCAACCTTAGCTTTGAATACTTTGAATTTCTCAAAAGATTCAGATTTTTCTTTTAAGAATGCAACCCACATCATCCCTGAGAAATCATCAACAAACAAAATAAAATACCTTTCTCCGTAGTAAGATCTTGTTTGAGTAGGTCCACATAGGTTTGTATGTATCAGATCTAATTTGTTTTCTGCAGATTTTTTTTTGCTCCTGAATGAGGTTCTCACATGCTTCCCCATCACACATTCCTTGTACATGGTGTCAACTGGTCTTGCAATTCTAGGAAGGTCTCTTACAACTTTTACATTACTTATCTTTACTATGTTGTCAAAATTGATGTGACAAAGTCTCTTGTGCCATAACCAGTTGTCATCTACTTTTACAACAAAACAACTTACTTCTGAGTTGAGCTAAAAAACATTACCTTTGGTCTTTGAGCCTGATGCAATCATGTCTCCTTATTTTTTGTTAATGATGCACTGGTTGTTTGAATTCCAACTAATATCCTGTATCAAGCAACTGTCCAACACTTAGTAAGTTATGATGCAAACCATCAACATAGAGAACATCGTCTTTCCATCTAGGGTGATAGAACCTCTACCTATGATAGGTTTGGGAGTGTTATCTCCAAATCTAACCATGCCACCTTTGTACTTTTCCAAATGTACAAATCTATCTTTGTCTCCTGTCATTTGGTGTGAACATCCGCTGTCAATGATCCAGTCATTTTTTATATCATCTTTTGAAACTAATGCTAACTCCTATTCTTTTACTTCATCTGCTTTGTCCATTTCTTCAAGAATCTTCTCAATGTCTTTAATAGAAACAAATCTAATTTCATCTTCTCCTGAGTCATCATTAGTTACACCATCCTCAACATGATAACATTCTTTAGTGTACTTAGGTTTGTAATATGATCTGAATTTCTTGACTCTTGTAGGGCACTTGGATGCAAAGTGACCAACTTTGTTGCATGAGAAACATTTGAATGGTAGTTTTCCTTCATATTTCCCTTTAAATTTCCTTTCCTTCTTGGAAATCATAGAAATGATTTCTTCTAGTTCTGTATCCACTTCTTCATTATTACTAGAGCTGCTTATGGATTTCTTATTGTGGACTGTGGCTTTGAAGGTTGTCTCACTTTTAGGTTTTGTCTTCAATCTAGATATCTCAAATGCAGATATTTTGCTGATTAAAGTTTCTCTCTTGAATTTTTTTGAAAATTGCATAGTCTCATCTAGGATATTGATCTTTCTCTCATAGCCTACTGTCAATGTGGTCATTAATTTTTCCATTATATCTTCCTCTGATATTTCTCCGCCATTGTTTCTTATAGCTGATACTGCTTCATTAATCCTCTGATTGTAAGCTCTGATGTTTTCTTCAGGTAACATCTCTAAATTGTTGTAGCTTTTCTTCCATGTATTTCTACATGCATTCTTTGCTTGGATGTCTCCTTCAAACATATATTGTAATTATTTCCAAATAGAACATGCTTTATCTATCTTCTTGATCTCATAAAATTCACTGTCGGATAGGGCATTGATTTGGGCTTCTTTGGCAAATGCATTATTAGTGAACACTTCCTTTTGTTTCATAGTAGAGTCATCAGCTGCAAGATCTTCCAAGGTGGGAATTTCAACTTCTTGAGTGGAAATCTCACAGATCTCAAATCCAACACACTGAAGATGTGTTGTCATTTTGTTCTTCCAGTCAAGATAGTTTTGTCCATCGAACTTAGGACTCGCTTTCCTGAAGTATGCCATCTGATCTACCTTAAGTTGTTAGGATTTCTCTCCAAGGCACTTGGCTCTGATACAAATTGTTGGAATAGTCCCAAGGATAACTGAGAGGGGGGGGTGAACCAGTTATCAGTCAATTTAATTCTTTTCTCTTTCTTTAATGTAATTTGATATAGAGTAAATGCACATTCAAATAACACAATAGAGTACTCAACAATTTTATTACGGGAAAACAAAATAGGCAAAAAAAATGGTGGGAATTAGTACCCACAAATAACTGCACTAGTTTACAATGATCCCTATTAGAAGATCTTACAACCCTGTTAGGAGTTGATCTTTACAATGCAAGAAGTATAGAGACCTGGTTAAAGGTCAGACCCTGTTAGGAGTCTTTTATAGATAACCCTTTTAAGGGTGAGGACTCACTATCTGATAGCTCACTGCTAAGATGGTGAAGGCTACAACCTTTAGTATAATAGATATACACTATATCTAGTAAATGAATTGTTTGATTAGACCTGCTATCTTGATCACTTTCAATGAATTGCAATCAACTTTAGTTTCTTCACATAGATCTTCAACTTATTCTTTCTGACTTTCTGCTCTTCTCTATCTTTTCTTCTTCACAACATTTTCTCTACACTTAGTGAACATGACTAAAATGTTATATGTATCTTCACCAAGGATAAGGTTATGACAGTATCTAGAAACACTTCATCAACTTCCTTTTGGGCTCAACAAAGCATGCAATAAATATTAAGACCACGCAACTCAAACTAAATAGACGCGACGCTTCACAAAGTCGGCTTCACCAAATTAACTCTAACATCACGATTCCATTGAAACATGTTTAGCACCTTTGGATAATTATCTTTAACTGATAAATAAACATGAATACAAACATGCATATCCCGAAGATAGGTACAACTCAAGAGACACTACATTTACATTAGCTCTTAACAGATAAACTTTAGAAACTGTAACTACCATAACTGATTAATCATAACTCAACTGTAACTGCATATCTGACTCGGTGTGATTGCACATAGCATCTAGAACATGTATACACCATGGAAATAAACATGCATAGTACCAAAAAATCTGTGTTGATAATTGCATATAGGATACCTAATGTATATTATATTTTGTCATCAATGACAAACATACAATCAATTATTTGCACAGAGGTAAATTTCCAACAAGATCCTCTGGAGGTATTATCATTCTACCTCTCTGTATTGGTCCAGTGGTCATGAACACTCCCTTCCAGATCCTAGACCTTGAGTTGGGATACAAAATATTACTAGGGAGACCATGGATACATGAAATTCAAGCTGTACCCTCAACATACCATCAATGCATCAAGTTACCACACCAAGGAGAAGAAATCATCATAGAGGGAGATCCCAATCCTTTACAATACTATAATGTGGTCCAAATCAGCACTGACAAATAGGTACCCTTAAACCAAGATGCAAGCATCCCATCCTCTTCAAAAGCAACTACTAAGGATGTAACACAGAAAGTGAGAAAAATATCTATTACCGACAAGGGTTGTGGTGAATACAATATGAAGAGGCTTTCACTATCACGAACATGCCTCAGAGCCCAAGAACATATGGCATACCGCAACCTATTATAATAACAAAAGCTCTAGTGCCTGTTCTATTCAAATGTCTTCCCATGACTTTTTTCAGATGGGGGGCATTGCAGAGGAAAATTCATTTGAACAAGATATCAGTACATGGTTGTACCAAGATCCACAAGAGACATTTTGACAACCCCTACCCTTATCAAACTATGGAAATGGTTATACAATGTTACAAAGATTCAGGTATGATGGCATAACTGGTCTGGGGGAAAGACAACAAGGCTTAATGGAATTGTCTCTCCCGCCAACCCAGAGAAACACAATAGGGTTAGGCTATGGGAAACAAAGACCCAGCCCTATAACCCAAGATATTCCAATTGATCAGGAATAAATAGCAGAGATGCACTGGGGGCATAACTCAGAACACGTATTAATAAGAAACATATTGGCACAATTGTT
Source organism: Thuja plicata (assembly GCA_018584345.1). Classification (NCBI taxonomy): domain Eukaryota; kingdom Viridiplantae; phylum Streptophyta; class Pinopsida; order Cupressales; family Cupressaceae; genus Thuja; species Thuja plicata. Next base: position 187,194 of record MU223472.1, read on the forward strand.
ACCTGCCGAAGAGGGAACCTCTCAAACCCAAATGAACCTCAACATAGAAATCGATGATAAAAAAGGAATTGAGACATTTGACAAGTATTCTATCTAGATTGACTCCTACAAGTATGAGTGGAGATCCCTTCACGACTCTGAACCGTCGATCCTAGATTATTCCCCTCGGTCAGACACTATTATAAAATTGGAAGACTTATTTGACCAACTATCCATTAATGACCAACCTTGCATAGATAAACATTTTATTCTCAAGACTTCAGGTGATGCATCCACATCACAGTCTAGGTTTGTTGGAACCCTATCTGAAGTCCCTTTCAACCAAATAGAGTCAAACTAGCATGAGGGCCTATGTCTTGTACACCCGAAACTAATAGAGTGGGATCAACAAGGACTGCCTAATATAGATTTTTTTGAGAATGATGAGTCCATTGAAAACTTCATGGTACTTAGAGAGGGAATTCCATTAGGAGACCATGAAGTAGGTTTCTCCATGGACCTTGACATATCAACATACTTTGGGGAGGAAGCCCCTCTTTCCAGTCATCAAAACAAATCAAAAAAGAAAAAATAATCGTCAGTAAGTGAAAACCAAAAGGCGCTTACTGACACAAAAAATGATAAAAATATAAAACAAGACGTATCATCTAGTAAAAACCTCACTGAGGTGCTAGAAGATGGAAAAACGGAACTCCTCCCCTTGACAGAGGAGAAATCAGCATTACTAGCAGAAGAAACAGAGGAAGTCAATTTGGGAGATGATAAGAACCCAAAGAACATATACTTGGTGAAATCACTCACCCTAGAGGAGAGAGAATAGTTCATCAGTTTCTTCAAGGCAAGGATGATCAATTTCACATGGTCCTACTCAGATATGCCAGGGTTAGATCCAGAGCTAGTACTATACCATCTCCCGTTGCTACCCAATGCCAAACCTATCAACCAAAAGCTAAGAAAGATGCATCCCCATGTTGCATTGCTAGTCAAGGTAGAGTTGAAAAAAATCCTAGATGCCAAGTTCATAAGACCAATACCATACGTAGACTAGATATCTAACTTGGTACTAGTTACAAAGCATAGTGGTCAGATAAGGATTTGCACAGACTTCAGAGATCTCAATACAGCTTGTCCCAAGGATGACTTTCCTTTACTCAACATTGATATGATAGTAGATCTAACCACTGGACATCAAATGCTATCACTCATGGATGGATTTTCAGTGTATAATCAGATAAGGATCGCACCAGAAGACCAACATAAAATAGCTTTCACATGTCCTTGGGGCACTTATGGTTGGAACGTCATATCGTTTGGTCTCAAAAATGTTGGCGTGACATATCAAAGGGCTATGACAACTATATTTCATGATCTTATCCAAAAAACAATGGAAGACTATGTGGACGACATACTAGCCAAGTCAATGCTTTGCAAGGATCATAAATAAGTATTGGGATCAATCTTTGACAAAATGCAGGAATACAAAGTCCACTTAAACCCAAAGAAATGTGCATTCGTTGTCACAGTAGGAAAGCTACTAGGGTTCATAGTGTCACATAGAGGCATCAAATTAGACCCAGAGAAATTCAAGGCAATATTGGACATGCCTCCACCATAAAACCTGAGGCAACTAAGAGGGTTACAAGGAAGTCTCCAATAAATCAGGCACTTCATAGCTCAGCTAGCAGACAAGTGCCACCCATTCCAACACCTACTGCACAAAGACATCAAATTCATATGGACAAAGCAATGTGAACAAGAATTCCAAATATTCAAGGATTACCTCATCAAGTCTCTTATATTGGTGCCACCATGCCAAGGTAGACCATTGCTTCTGTATATCTCAGCAACATAATCAACATTAGGTGTACTCTTGGCACAACATGATGATGCAGGTAAAGAAAGGCCCATCTACTATCTAAGTAGAACATTGGTAGGATATGAGCTCAACTATACGCCAATTGAAAATCCATGCCTTGCAGTTGTCTTCTCTTCCCAGAAGATGAGACATTATATGTTGAGTCACCAAACAAAGTTGATTTCACATATTGATCCTTTAAAGTACCTCCTAAGTAAGGTAGCACTCACCGGATGACTTGCAAAGTGGGTAATGATCCTAACTGAGTTTGACATTGAGTACGTAGATAGAAAGGCCATGAAAGGGAAAGTGATTGTGGACAAACTAGTAGAGGCACCCATTCAGGACCATCAACCTATTATTTTTGACTTTCCTGATGAATCTATTATGACACTACAACCAGCGATCGAGGCATGGCAACTATATTTTGATGGATTGTGAATGAACCATGGTGTAGGGGAAAGAATAGTGCTCATCACTCTAGATAATGATACAATTCCAAAATCTTTCAGACTCAACTTCCCCTGCACAAACAATGTAGCAGAATATGAAGCACTGGTAATTGGTTTAAAGATAGAAATTCAATGGAGAATCAAGAACCTTAAGGTCTTTGGAGATTTGCAGTTGGTCATTAGTCAAGTCAACAATGATTATACAACCAAATATGAGAATCTAATACCATATAGAGCACAGATGGAAACATTACGCACCAATTCCATTACATCTTCTTTGAGAAACTCCCACAAGCACAGAACAAAGTTGCAGACGCGATGGCTACTATAGCATCATTGATTGATATGCCAGGTAACAAAACAAAATTCTAGTTTCTAGTAGAGAAACTCTTGGCACCATCACATCAAGCATCCATCACAGAATCAACATGCATCCTTGTTGGTCTTGAAAACCCATGGTACCAAGATGTATACAACTACCTCCAAAATAGTGTCTTACATCCCAACTTGTCTATAAACTAGAGAAAGTCCCTCATCTTCCAAGCCTCTAGGTATACCATCCTCTCAACTACTTTATATAGACGTAGTCTAGATAGAACACTACTACGATGTCTCACTTCCACAGAATCCCAAAAATCTTTGTACGAGGTACATGAAGGAATTTTTGGAACCCACAGAGGTGGCAACAGCTTAGCTAAGAAGATCATCCGCATGGGATACTACTAGCCCATAGTAGAGAAAAATGCACACAAACATGTACAAAGGTGTAGGCACTATCAGATTCATGGAGACCTCATCCATGCACTAGCCCAAGAACTAAATCCTATTACATCACCATTGCCATTTTCTGTGGGGATTTGACCTAGTGGGAAAGATTAGACCTTCTTCAACAAATGGACACAAATACATCATAGCAATGATAGAGTACTTCACTAAGTGGGTGGAAGAAAATCCCCTCACTTACATTATTGGAAAGTAGATATCAATGTTCATACTTAACCACATCATCTATTAATACAGGATCCCTCAAACCAACCTAACAGATCACGGTACGCCTTTCCAAAACAAAGATGTCAAAGAGCTATGTGAACAGCTCCATATCAAACAAGGGTTTTCTTCATTTTATTATCCTCAAGGGAATGGCCAGGCTGAAGCTACAAACAAAATAATTTTGAAAATCTTGAAGAAAATAGTGAATGAATCAGGGCGAGACTGGCATTTACAGCTTAGTCATGCATTATGGGCATACAGAACTAGTGTGAGAACAACTACAGGAGATACTCCTTTCTCCCTAGCATATGGATTAGAGGTGGTCCTACCCTTCAAAGTGGAAATCCCATCCCTAAGGATATCACTAAAGAACCTAATTTCAGATGAAGACTATAGAGTGGCAAGGCTCAGTGAACTGGAATTACTAGATGAAAGATGACAGCATGCCTTCAACCACTTACAAGGCTACTAGAATTGCCTTAGAAGGAACTATCATAAGAAGGTGAGGTCAAGAAAATTTGAGGTAGGAGACCTTTTCCTCTTGGAGAATCAAAAGAAGCAAGCAGAGCGAGTCAAACCCAAGAATTTTGAGCCTAACTGGCTAGGACCATATGTCATTGTCAGCTCTACCCATAGTGGGGCATACCAACTAGTGACACTAGAAGGAGATCAGCTCCTTGGATACATAAACAACATGCACCATAAGAGGTTCTACGCTTGAGGTCTCTTTGGTTAAGGCACCTATCTACATATCTGAAAAATACCAAAAAAAAATAAAATAAAACAAAATGTTACCTTGGTGAAAACTTGGCAATTAGGTGTCTTGGCGACAAAAAAAAAATCAAAAAAGAAAAAAAGTGAAGAGAAACAAAATTGCTCTCTCAGTGAAAACTTGGCAAAAAGGTGCTATTAAGTAGGTACCTTGGTGAAAACCTGGCAAATAGGTGCAAGTGTTCAAATCTAGCTTCACCATCAATGAAATCCAAGATTAAAAGCTTGAGCACACTTCGAATGCAAGACTGACTACCCAAGCTATATCCAAGAGTAGACTCCCCTCTGAGCACCAAGCACTTACCCATGGTCAATACTGGTCCACCAGACTAGGGGGCGATTCTAAATGTCCTAAAAAAATCCTAAAAATAAAAAAAAAATCAAAATCCTACAAAGGTCAAAATGTTCTGAGAAAATCAATCTCCATAAAAAATAATAAAAAAATTGCAAAATCCCCAAGCAATAAAGCCAACTCGGTTATCAAGAGAGCAAAGGGCGATCACGCCCAGTCAATCAATGTGATAATCATGAGCTTTGTGAATCAGCATTGGGCTCATCTGACATAGCTTTATCAATCTATAAAATCAATCAGCAAGCAACTGGTGACCAAGCCAATCTATCAATTGTCACAATAATGAGCTTTGTGAATCAGCATTGGGCCCATTTGACATAGCTTGATCAGCTGCCAAAACAATCACAATCAATCAAACAATCATATCAATCATCTTACACAGTGATGGATATGCTCAAACCAGCTAGGTCAATCTTATATGAGTCATCTATTACTGAAACTAGACACAATCAAGCAATTAAGCCAATCAAACCTATCCAAAGAGTCGATCCAATCACGAGAATCCAACTGCATCAAGGAACCATCCAAAAAATTTTGACTATGTCAGTCAGATGTTAGTCTATATTTCGTGGTTATGTTCTTACGCTACCCCATGATCCACCATGTGAGGAGAGTAGCTATGATAGATCATGACTTATTTTCTTTGATTGTTGTCTGTTGAATGTTCACTTTAATTTTAGGGCCATAATGATTTAGGATAAATGTGGTAGGCATTGTCACTTATCTGGCAGTTGCGCAATTCCATGATCTGAGCTTAACCCTAGGAAAGAATTGGACATTCCTTCTCTTTTATTTTCTTATTTAGTTTATAGAATTAAGACCTCGCGATTCTATCTAGTTGGACTCTGGGTGCGTAGGAGTTCTATCTTGGTTTCTATGGTCTTGTCTTTTATAGAATCAAGAGCTCGTGATGCTATCCAGATGGACTTTGGGTACGTAGGAGTTCTATCTTAGTTTCTATGGTCTTTTCTATTTTACAATAAAGAGCTCATGATGCTATCCAGATGGACTCTAGGGTCATAGGAGTTCTATCTTGTTTGCTTTGGTCTTTTTCTTTACAGAATCAAGAGCTTGCGATGCTATCCAGATGGACTCTGGGTGCGTAGGATTTCTATCTTGGTTTCTGTGGTCTTTTCTTTTTTGCACTCAGGAACTCACGATGCTATCTAGATGGACTCTAGGGGCATAGAAGTTCTATCTTGTTTTCTTTCATCTTTTTTTACAGAATCAAGAGCTCGCGGTGTTATCCAGATGAACTCTAGGTGCATAGGATTTATATCTTGGTTTCCTTTTTTCAGTTAATTCAGAGGAAAAAGTGGTATCTAGATGGTCAATATATGGGTTCTTTTAGATCTCTTTCTTTTCAAACAAGGAACATAGTTGAACCCAGATGGTAAATATTTGGGTGCACTAAGTTCTCTTTCTATTCAATCTCTCTACTCCTTCTGCTTATCAAGAGGTCGTGGCAGTATCTAGATGGTATGTGATCTGGATGCATTGGACGCTCTTCAGAATTTCAAAAATAAAAAGATGCAATGATGACAAATATTGGAAATAGGGGCATTAACTTGGGACACTCATCCTTTCTATCAATTCATATCTATCAAAAAATCAAAAATTCCTTTCTATCATTCCATATCTATCAAATCAAATCCCAGAGAACACATTTCCACTAACTTCCTTCTAACTAACACATGCATTTACTCAGATATTTTGCGCATAGTAGATTACATTCATTTATTGCGTAAGGAAAATCTAAAACATGAGCATAGTAGATCATATAATCAATGCATCCATTATCAATAACATCATAACTAACATAGGAATACATTCATCATCATATAGTGATTCACTTTTTCAACAAATTAATGCTCATTTGATGCATTTTCTATGCTTAATTTATTGAGGGGGCATATAGTCCACTTGCTATCACTGGGGCAAGATCAAAATCAGAGAATCTTTCACACACTGCGACAAGTTACATTGCATCAAAGTGGGGAAAATGTAGACACCCAAAAATGGACAGTCTTGCGACTTTACATTAAAAACACTAATTTTTATCTATTAATTAATGGTTTTTTAATCGTTAATTAATCATCTATTTTCCTCTAAATTCATTTACCAAATCATCTAATCAAATTATTGAAATTAATTAATTAAATAATTAATTGTATTTAATTAATTAACCTTAATTGATTAATTACTATTAATTTATTAAACTCAATTTCCTATAGTTTACATTGAAATATTTAAACTTACTAATTAAATTCTTGCAAATTAAATTAATTTAATTTCATCAATAAAGCAATTCTAAATAAAAAAGAATTTAATTATCACACATGTTGAAATATTAATTAAATAAATGAATTAAATATTCATTTATCTACAAAGAGATAACTCTAATTGGATCACATGGGTTACTCCACCCATCTTTCCAGTTCACATGGGTAACTCCACCCACCTCTTCAGTTCTAAAAGGTAACTCACAATTAGCTCTTAGTCAACCAAACTCTATCTCCTCTTTACCAATTATAGAGGTGGAGTTTACTGATGGCTTCTCTAGTTCCCTTTGATCTCAACCGTTCATCTCCCTATCTTTTAAATTGATCTCAACCGTTCATATCATCCCCAATTCCTATATAATAAACCCTTCATAACCATTTGAAGGATCCAGGATTTCAAGCTCTCGTGCACCATTACTATGTCAGTTTGGTTCTAGCATTCAAGCCATCTTGTGATCACACACATATTTCAATTAGAAAATTTTTTATGCTTCTCAAGTCATAGACGCTGCCCACACCAATACTAAGCATCAAAAACAACATTTCAGAAGGAGTAGAGAGAGACAATATAAGATTCAAGCACTTTGGGGTTTTCATTCATCTATTTTCCTTTCTTTGCTTGTACATTTTATTGGTTACGTTTCAAGTTATTCATTATTAGTAGTTCTTGTGTACTTGATTTTTATTATTGTAAAACCTTTGCTACTAACCCTTGTCTTTGGAAAGGTTGAGAATCATGAATAATGATTGAAGGAGGCGTAAAAAAAGAAAGCACAAAAAGGAAACGGTGGTCTCAGAGGACAGCCAACAACTCTTTACAAGGCAAAGACACTCCAAACGGAGCACCGGGAAAGATATTTACAAGAAAGAGCTTTACATATAGTACAACTTCGAACAAACCCATCACCTACCTCATTCAAATTAGTGCTTGAGAAACTACCCATTGATAGGAAATGGGATGACTTCTCTGGTCATAGTGTTAAGGCGATAAGTATTTGCTTCATAGATCTCAGCTATCAAATATGGTCTGAGCCAGAGCTGTTGGAACTTAGTGTGCTTTCCCTTCGTTTCTTGGGCTTTGTCCCACAGGAGGACCAAGTCCAAAATCTGAAAGGCCTTATACTAGGCTCTCCGGTCAAACCATCATTTTACTATTGCTTGATGATGTGTGGAATGTTCAAGGGCTGCATCTCTTTGTTCCTCCATCTACACCAGGTTCAAAAGACAAACTTCCACAATGTTATCCCGGTTGCTAAAATATTACATAAACCGTAAAACCAGGATCTGTAAGTTTATGGGGAATATTGGATTCTGGCCATAAACAAGATGGAATGGGGATGTCCCCAAGGTTGCCTTTATTCTGATGTAATCCACCTAGAGGGAGAATCTAAGATTTTGATGCCAGTCCCGGGGGTTCTGTTCTATCAGATGTTTGATCACCTCAAGTAAATTTTTATTGGTCAATTCAGCCACACCATTACCCTAGGGGTAGTAGTTGTTGGAGAACTTCAGGGTGATCTTCCTTTCATAGGTCCATCCAAGTAATTGCACCAAAGAAAATGCTGGACCATTGTCACACACTTTAGCAAATGGCATTCCAAATTGTGTGACTATGTTCTCTTCCAATAATTTGATGACCATGTCTACCGTGTTATTTTTACAAGGGATTGCTTCAGACCACCAGGTGCAATAATCGGTAGCATTCAAGATGTACCAGTGATTGGTAGATGAGTTAGGGTTGATTTCTCTGATGAATTCAAATGCCCATTGGGTGAAGGGTCTATCTTTGAAGACCGGCTACAAAGCCATAGCCAGGTTCTGCTCATGATGTGCCACTATTTGACAAGTATGGCATCTCCTCACGTGAGTGTAGATGTCCTTAAAGATACAGGGCCAATAGTATCCAACCTAAAGGATTTGATGGGTAGTAGCATTAGCTGAGCCATGCCCAGTTCCAAATTGCCCATGAAATTCTTTGATTTTTTTTGCAGCTTGGCCCTTGTGAATGCACCGGAGGTATACCCCTTCATAGTTCCTACGAAAAAGAGTTCCATTTTTTATCATGAAGTGTGCACTTTTCAGTCATAGGGCACGACGTTTGTTTTGGGGTAGCCCCTTCGAGCATCTGTTGTTCAACAATAAGTATACCAGGTCGGTATACCATGGATCTTGAGAGATGGATTCCATTGTATATGTTTGGCATTTAATATCTAGAGTTCCTTCTGCCATCGCTCTACATAGTCCCTGGCCTCAGACTATCTTCATGGGTTGTATTTCCAAATCATAGTCTTGGAGGATAGCCATCCATTTCCCCCATCATTCACCCAATTCACTCTGTAGGATCAGAGACTTAACAGCCTGGTCCAGGATGATAGCGTGCACTTTGCTCCAGAGAATGTAATGCTAGAATTTCTTCATGGCGCGAATGAGAGAAAAGGCCTACTTTTCCAAAGATGAATACCGAACTTCAGCATTCTTGAAAGGGGAGCTCATAAAAGTTATTGGTCATTCTTCCCCTTTAACTTTCTAGGTCAAAACTACTGCAGAAGAATGCAATGAAGCAAAGGAGTATATATGAAATGGGAGGGAATAGTCTATACTAGCCAAGACTGGTGCCTCCATAATCATTTGTTTAATCTGGGTGAACGCCCATTTTTCTTCCACACTCCACGCAATTTTTGTATCTTTCTTCATCATCTCATTGAGTGGTTTTCCTATCTCGGTGAATCTAGTGAAGAACTGTTGGACGAAGTTTATCTTTCCGAAGAAAAATCTCATTTCTTTCTTGCTGCCGGGCATTTGTAGATTTAGCAATGCTTCAAATCTCTCAGGGTCAATGGATATACCCTTCTTGGAGATGATATGCCCAAGAAGTTTCCCTTTAGTGACCCTGAATATACATTTCTTAGGGTTGAGGGATATTACATACCGACGATCTCTCACAAATTTGAGCAAGGTGGGCGGAGTGATCACACCTGTCCTTGGAAAAGATGGTCAAATCATCCATCTAGATGATTATGCACCAGTTTACTAGGCCTTCAAATGCAATGCTCATAGCCTTTTAAAATGTGGCCCCTGCGTTGATCAGGCCAAAGGGCATCCTCTGGTATGCAAACATTCCTCACTTAGTGGTGAACGCCATTTTGTCTCTATCTTCATACTTAACCATGACCTGGTTATACCCAGAGTACCCATCTAAGAAGGACATCATCTGAGATCCTTTCACGATTTGCAATACTCATCCAATGAGGGGAGAGGGTGATTATCCTTCTTAGATACCATGTTCAAATTGTGAAAATCTACGCAGAGGTGGATTTTGTCACTTTTCTTCCTTACAGGGATGAGGTTGGAAACCCAAGTAGTGTGCCAAATCAGAAAGATAATCCAGGCTGATAGTAGTTTCTGAACCTCTTGATGGATTAGAGGCTCAATAAGTGGGTTTACCGGTCTTTGCTTTTTCTGAAAGGGTTTAGCATCTGTTTTTAGTGGGATGGTATGGGTCATGATGGATGTGTCATATGTCTTCAAATCCTCATACCCCCACGCAATTAAATCAATGTATTCTCAGAGAACCATGAGAATCTTCTCCTTCTCCTCTAGGGAGCATGAGGTTCCAATGTGTACCAATTTTTCTTCACTGGCCTGGCTGATGTTAAATTTCTCAAATTTTCCTCCCTCAAAGGAGGATGATATCTTCTCTAGGCCTCGAGGGTATGAGTCAAATATTTGTTCTAGCACTACCATCCCCTTAGGGATGGTGTTGGTTGGCAAGTCTATGATCCCATCATCTTCTTCACCATGCCTGATATCTTTGTGATCTCTCTCTTCCACTATTTGGTCTTCAAAAACACCCACATTAGCCATGAAGGCCAGGATATGTTGATCATTCTCAAAGACCTAAAAGTGGGTGACATTGTCTGGAATGGATAGGGTGGGGACCATCTCAATAGAGAATTTCCAGAGCTGGGAGCCAGCCATTGGCTCAAGAGTACTGGTAGATACAGCCAGGGCATCTAGAACATAGTTTCTTTTCTAGGGAATACGTTCAATGCTGAAGGCATCAAAATCTTTGATGAGGCTCCATGCCCGGTTGTGGTATGCGGCCATCCTTTTATCATGATAAGTGTATTAGCTCTAGACATGTTTGACGATCAAATCTAAATCACTTAGCGCCCAGAGGCGGGTGATTCCCTTTCTTAGTACAAATAGGAGTCCAAGGACCAAGGCCTCATACTCGGTGACATTGTTTGTGCAGTTGAACTACATCCTGTAAGATGTGAGGAAATATTTCCCCTATGGATTGATAAATTCCACTCTGGCCCCACAACCTTGTATAGACCAGAACCCGTCAAACTTAAGGGTCCACAAGTCATTGTTTGTTGTTTGGGGCTGGGAAGGAAAAGTGGCCTTTGGATTATTTTTGGGAAGGTCGGGAGGAGTTTCCTTCAGCTTTGATGGCATGTGGGTGAGGTTTACCTCTGGAGAAGCCTATGGCTAGGATTCCTAGACCAGTGGCACCACAGGAGTACTGCTAGAATGATTGTTGGGTCTAGGCAAATCTGCCTCGTGTTTCTTCTCCTGAAGGGCATTGATATGGCAGACAGCAGCAAAAATGCAAGGTTCACATTTTATCTTAGAATGTTTCTGATAATGCACCCAACACCAAGTGTCAAACAAGAGTGTAGCGGGAGTGACTATAGTACCCTGTGAGTTAACCTCACCCCTTAGTTTTTCGTCTGGGTCCTTAATTCTCTGAGACTATGGGATCCTCCCTGGGGGCGAAATAAAATGTGAGGATCTCTAGGGGGTGGTACACCCTAGGGGAAGTCTCAGAGAAAAAGACTTCATTTACCCTCCCAACTTTAGTGAGGGCCTACTTCATCTTGGGCTAACTTTCTTCCCAGATCTGGTTAGATTCTCCCTCCTAGGGGAGCCACAAGTGGGAGAAGTCAGTGGAGAAATACCCATTAAGGGCCTTAGACCAATTCTGACTCAATAACATCCCGTAGGTCTCTAGGATGTCCACCACTTGGATGTCTATGATGCTTACTATCCTGGGGTCTTGGATGAGCTGAATCTGGATGTTCTTCATCTCACATACCATTTTCTCAGCAATTTTGTCCAGCTGGACTACTGTGCCTTTGGATGGGGTGGGATGGAGTCTGAGCTTCTAGCAGATAGATAAGGGCATGGAATTTCCCAAAGCTTCGGAGTCCACCAAGAAATTATATAGGTTCTTCCCTTGTATGTTGAGACCTAATAAGAAGGGAGGATCCTCTGTGTTTCCCCAGAAGACAATTGCGTTGGCGTCATCAAAAGTGATAGTCTTTGGTGGGCGGTTGACAGCTTTTGGGTTTCCCAAGAGCTTTAGAAGAGACTTCGTCTGCTCAGGATAGTTCAGCAAAACCTCCATCAAGGTCATAGAGGTGGTAGTTTCTTCTAATGCCTTTGTGATGTCAAACCTCCCCCATGGGAATTATTGGCATCCATCAGCCAGATCCTTGGCTTGGTTAGAGCCAAGTCCCTTAGGTGGGAAGGAGCGATTATTTGTGTTGTCTCAGGGAGGGATGTTTTTGGGAGGTGTAGGTGTGTAAACTGGTCCTTTACCATCCTGACTTTGAGTTTTGTAAGGAGTCCATGGGTTGGTGAAGCCATTGGCCTCAAAGAACAGAATAGATTCATCAAAGAACCCCTATAATTTGGGTTCTTCTTCATCTTCTTTGTCTTCTCCAAAGAAGACGGTCTCAAAGGTGAAGGCACCATGAGTGGGCTCTTGCATAGGCATTTCCAGGGGAGTAGGATCAAATGTTTGTTGTATGTCCAACTGGGAGATCATGATGACCTTCTCCAGTGTGGCACAGTTCACCTTGGAATGAGAGCAAGTGTCATGTAATCTACACCAGTTAGTTAGGGGCTGGAGTTCTGTGACTGGTGTGAAATGGGTAGGTACAACATTTCCCTAAGTGGTGTTTTGGTTTAGAGGAGGAGCTCTAGTGTTTGTGTTGTTATTCCATTATTGTTGGTTGGGTGGAGGCTCCTTGTTGTAATTCCTTCCTCTAGCATTGGTATTTTGTTGACCGGAGAAGATATTCCCTCTCTTGGAATTGGGGTTGTGGGGTACAAAAGACCTTGCCTTCAGTTGTCCCATGTCCACAGTCAGTGAGGACGATAATCAATGGAGGGATTCAACCTTGGCAGACAGCTGAGTGTTTGCGTCACAGTGTGATGGTTGTTGCGGTTGGTTCTCGGGGAAAGTGGAAGCAGCTACTGGAGTCAAGGATGGAAATCCTCCAACTGCAGGTGACTAGAAGAAAGGTACTCTTGAGGGTTGTGTTGGTGGTTGTTGCATTTGTTGCAGCTATTTCCAGGGAATGAATTTTGTACCTAGTGTTGTCTAGACTTGCGATGGGTATATGTACCAGGCCTGCTAGTCTATTAGTGGTGGTGGGGGGTTCATGGCCATCATTAGGGAACCCTTTGCCTAATTGGGGTTGTATCCTCTAGTGTAAGAAGTTCTGTCGGGTATCATGTTGAAAAGCATGCTCTGCCCAATCCCTCCAAGAGCTTTGTTCAAACCACGGGACAACTCCAGGGCTAGGTTGTAAACCTTTACCAGAGTATCCTGGTCATTAAGGGTATTAGTTCTCCATAGGAGAGTGGAAATGAAGGGGTCCATTGCATTTAGGTACGTCTGGATGATTACATCTACAAATGGGATGAAGGGACCTGTGCACCACTTCAAGGCGCATTGGAATCAATGGTTGAATGCTGCAAGGGGTTTGTTTGGTTCCTTCCTAATGGAGATGAACTGGCTGTGGGACCACACTGGGTCCACATGTACGCTAAAGGCAACCAAGAAATCATCCTCCATATCCTACCAACTGTTGATGGAGTTGGCAGGCAGGTTAAGGTACCAGTTTAGCTTGTTTTGTCCCAAGGTTAGAGGGAACATCCAGGTCACAACATCTTGATGTTGGATCTAGTATCAGTTCATGGCATCTTTGTATGCCTATAGATGCACTTCTATGGTTTGTGAGCCTAAGTGCTCATATCGGGGGAAGATCTTTTCCAGGTGCATGGGAAGATCATTGGTTGCACCCAGAAACTGTCCAATTGGGGACCCGATGTTACCAAAGTATGCGGCCATCAGAATCTAGGGTTGGTCCCTAGGGTTGCCTAAGGAGGTTGGGTATTCTGTGGTGTAGTGAACCCCTAGACAAGGTTGGCCGGTTGTTTGGTCTTCGGGGTCCATTTCTTCAGAGAAGGAGGCTCAAGTTCAATAAACCTTCTGAGATTGAGGGCTGATCTAAGGACTCTTTTGAATCATGATGGTGAAAAAGATCCAATCCCACTAAAAGGTTTTCTTCCTAAAACTATGGTTTTGGGAACCCTTAGGTGGTGTAAAATCTAAATCCTTAGAAAGGGATGAGCTCATGCCCTCCTTCTAGCGCCAGTTTCTATTGACGGGACTTTGTGACTAGTCCGCCAACAAACAAACAAACTCTAGGACCGGGTCCCAGAGACACAAGAAGACAAAAGAAAAAGAAAGACAACCCTCATAGAAGGAAATCCTAGAGGGAAAATAGAGAAACCAAGGGAAAAAAGCAAAAGCGAAAAGGGGGACCCAACATTTTTCCTACAAAATGTAGTGATGGGTATGCAAGGCATAACACGTCCCTCCATATCCTATCTTTCCTCAAGATCAACATAGATGCATACCCTTGAATCCTTTTCATACATCCACCCATCTACATCAGTCATATTCTTCTTCTTCCTCCACAAGTCCCAAGTCTTTTGGAAGAAACTTGAATGTTCAATACAAGAAAAAAAAGCAATACAAGAATCCATCTAAAAAAGAAGATCGCCATGTCTCCTCTAATCGACATGGGGGCATAAAGTCAAAAGAGATATCTAAGAAGAAAACTACAAGACAAGTATGGGTTCCAAAATCCATCATTGAAGATATCCTCTCTATATCATCAAAAAGAAATGAAAAACCTATGACTATATGGATTCCAAAGTCTCTCTTGAAAGAGTCTCATGTTGAGAAACAAGTGAATTTGACATTCAAGCTTCCAAAGGCTTCCACTCCATCTTCTTCCAAAAACATTCTTTCATTCCATGCGCCTAAACCGCAATCTCTGCTATCCATTCACCATATTCCTTCATTCACATTTTCTCCATCCTCTCGCCACCCTTCAAGGTGTGTATTGACATTGATCTTGTCTTCCTTTTCATCTACCCTTTCACAATCCTTACATTCACTATCCTTCTACCTTCTATCATTTTTCCTGATTTATCTTTTGCTCCTATCTTCCAACCTCACTTGCTTTGCATAAAACCTTATCCTCCTTTTTTTATTTTTCAACTTCCTTTCCTTATCAGCATCTTTGAGCATATCTTGGCATATCATGGTTTATTCCTTTCAAGGAGCATTATCTAAAAAGCTTGCCTTCTTCCAAAAAAAATAAAATTAAAGAGAATTTGTTTTTTCCTATGGTTAAAACCACTCCCTTGTGGTGCCTTGGATAGGTACCATGATGAAAACCTGGCAATCAAGCACCATGTGTAGTTCTTCTACATCTTTCATCCATTCTATATTCTCTTTAATCTTGACAATGTTGACCTATACACAAATATTTAGGATATCTTGTGAGCTATCTTACGATGATCTTGCTTTCATTCCTTTCATGTTTTCATCTCTATCTTCCTCCATTCATTTTTCTTTATTTTTATCCTTTTCCCCTTTGGTCTTGATCTAAGCCTCTTGATATGTCTACTCCTTTGGACAACATCCTTTCCTGCTCCTACATTACGCTTTTGTGACTTATCCTATGCTGGCCTTTCATTTCTTGTCCAAATATGCTTTACATGATGTTTCTTTTTCCCTAGCTTGGGATTTCTCCCCTTCATTCTCCTTCATTCTCCTATATTCCATCTCTTCCACCAGCTTGCTAATCCTTCCTATCCTCCACCTTTCTAAACATTGGGACTGCACAATGTGATCTTGCTTAAGAGTTTGATGCCCATTCTGTCTGGGGGAATCCTTTGTACATAATTATTGATTCTGAAAAAATCTAAAAAAATGATATATTGTCAAAAATTTCTAAAAATCAGAAAATATCCTGAAAAAATGATCATCTTAGTGAAAACCTAGCAATAGGCGCTTTGATGTATCTCAAAAAAATTATATATTTCAAAAATGCAAAAAAAAAAAAAAAAATTCAAAAATTCAAAAAAAATAGAAAAAAGTGCCTTGGTTGCAAAAATTCAAAAAAATTATAAAAAGTCCTAAAAAAAAAGAAGGAAAAAATGAAAAAAACTGAAAGGGAAAAAAATTGTAATAAAATCCAAGTGGTGAAAACCTAGAAACGGGTGCTACTTGAGGCCTTTGCACCTGTGTTTCTTAGCGCGTGTCTTCGACACTTAGCCTTTCGCCATCATGCCTTGTCCTTGTTGCCTCAGTCTAGAATTGGTCTTTATCTTTGTCTAGGGGTCATAACTATGTTAGCTTTGGTCTCTTGGATGCGTTATTTTTTAGGACATCTCACAAATGGTGTTTTTCAACACCACCTCAACTGTGTTTTTCAATACAACCCCTGACATCGAGTGTTTTTCAACACTTATCAGTTTGGTCTTACCCCGTTTTGTCATGTGGTCTTACATGCTTGCAAGCATTCGATCCTTATCCTCAGAGCTCAGTACAAGTTAACACACTTAAATTTTTAAACACAACACTTATGCTTGAGCTATGTCATGATCTTCTCTTTATGTGTTGACTATTATTGATTTTCATTGAGTGTCCTTGTCTAATAACTCTCTCCAAGATGCATAGTTAGAGGACTTGGGGCATGGAACATGTTTTTATTTGCTTCCTTCTTTATGCTTCACTTTTTTTGCACAACTGTTCTACTGGTCATCCTAGCCTCTATGCCTTGATGCAAGCGTGGTTTTGCTATATTAAATTGGGTAAACTAACATCACAATCATCTTGGCCTTTATGTCTTTGATTCTTATGTTAGAATCTTTCCACATTCCAATCCGATATAAATCACATTCATATCTTCATAGTTGCACTTGTGACTAGTGATGATTGTGTAATTTTTCGATATCCGTGAATAATGGCCCAATGATGAAAATAAGTTCCTTAACATTCTCTAATGAATGATGAACACAAAAGTCCTATGTTACAGTTTCTCTACTGCAAGTACACCTTTGCATTTTCATGTAGCTTGCATTGTTAGACCTCATGTTAGTTTTCATTTTAGGTTGCATTATGAGTTCGCGAGGGTTTCCTTCATCTTTCTTGTAGACTTTTAATCAACTGTGATCACATTCTGATCTTCATTTCCTTATCTTCTTTCGTGATCTCAATCAAAATTTTCTATCTTAAACAGTTGATTAATTTTGGGGCATTCTCTTTCTTAAGGCAAATTCTCTTTCTTCTCTCTATTTATTTCCACCTCTTCCAAACTTCTATTTTCTATTTGCTTTTTCCCCACTTCTTTTCTTCTAATTCAACCTTGGGGCATAATCTTTCATGCTTGATGATCTACCTTGGTTCTATGACCCTTATATCTTTCATCACATCAAGAACCTTATCTTTAGTTTGATTTGATCAAATTTATCAAATTGTTGTTTCTCCTCTATCTCATTTCAACTTCAATCACGAGGGGGCAGTACCTATCAAACTTCAATACTTGATTCATCTTTATCAATCCTATCAAGTGCTTCGCTTGGGACAACCTTGCCTGAGATTCTAATCTTGGACATGTAAAATACCTATTTACAGGGGCATTGACCTTGTCTTTTTCAAACAGTTTATCTCTGTCTTGATGTGTTCCCATAATGATCACATGTCTGGATTGTTTTGTGATCCCAAATTGATCTCACACTTCAACTGCATTCTTTGACTACATGTGTTCCCATAAAGATCACACATTAGTCAAACAGGGGCACATGTATGCACCCTAAAATGGTCGCCTTGACTATGGGCCCCCATTTATCAATTTATCAATTTATCAAATTCCTGAATCAATGCTTTGCAACATTTTCAATTCAAATCAATTTCCTTGGTCAAATCTTAATTAATTCAATTATTTACATATTTCCTAAGGTTTGATCATTTTATCAATAAATCTTATTTAATTAAAAGAAAAAAAATTCCTTTTTATTAAATAAAATAATCTTATTTAATTAAAATTCCTTTTTAATTAAATAATCTTATCTTATTTAATTAATATCTCTCTTAATTAAATAATATTATATCATTTAATTAAAATATCCCTTTTAATTAAATTAAATAATCTTATTTAATTAAAAGATAATCCCTCTTTTAATTAAATAAAAATAAATAAAGTTCCCTTTCTTCACACATATTCCTAAGTGGTGGGATTTTTGCCTCTTAATCATAGCTTTTGATTTTTCCTCTTAATCTCTACCATCCATTGCTCTTTATAAGGAAACCTCTCCTTCTCATTTGAAAAAGAAGATTTTATGCTAATGTTATACTGCAGGTTTGGAGAGAAATTTTGGAGGAGATTTTGAGCACTTGAGCTTTGATATTGCAACTTCTCTCTTCTTGTCTTCTTCTTTCATGCCCCATGGCAATCCATTTAGCTTAATTTTGTACTTGCATGTTAGATTAGATTCATGTTTCCTTTCATAGATTAATCTTGCATTTGTATTTCCTTTCATAGATTAATATTGCATTTATATTTCCTTTCATAGAATAATCTTGCTTTTTTATCATATAGATTAATTTCATTTCTTGCATTGTTATCATATAGAATAGCTTTCATTTGCATGCATACTTGATGATCATGGAGATTAGCATTCTTGATTTTCCTCTTTGAATCTATCATTTTATGGTGTACTTGCATGGGCACAGACTAGGCCAATCTGAGGG
>MU223472.1:225862-245187 GCA_018584345.1 Thuja plicata
ATTTATGTGCTTGTGATAAAATATTCCATACTAGTGCTTTTACTGCTGTTGTAAATGTGTTTAGAAGAAATCTTAGTAAGCTATACACTTTTAACATATATTTATATATTAGTATAAAAAAAAAAAATTTAGTTGTGTTTTTGCCTAAGGAAATCTGGGCATGACAGAAGCCATGTCAAGATCAGGAACCCATTCAAGGTGCTTGCCATGACCCCAAACCACTTAATCAAAAGGCTAAACACGTCTACAATGGAAGTGCTTCCATTTTCTGACTATATATATATATATACATATATATACATATATATATATATATATATATATATATATACATGTATATATATATATATGTATATGTATATATATGTATATATATGTATATATATATATGTATACATATATGTATATATGTATATATATATACATATATACATATATGTATACATATATACATATATATATATACATATATACATATATACATATATATGTATGATGTTATTGTTTTCATTGCATGCTTGTTGTTGTGCACCATATATTATTTTATATATACACTGTTTATTTCATTGAGACCGTGAGCTTGGCATTTGTAATGTATTTTCTGTTATTGGATCAATGTTGCCATGTTGTTGAGGTTTTAGATGCATTGAATCACCACTGCCATTCTATTTTGATAGCATGCAGTGTTTGATCTCTATTTATTTGTTTTGTTGTTGATATTCACTATGTGGTACTCCCCGTTTATGATCATTTTATGAGGAAATATCTTGATGGCTTGTGGGCTGCAAGCCAGGGCATCATACATTATTTATGAGCTCACTTTTTAATACTGGCATTATTTACATCTTTGCATTTGGAATGCTTGATGACCCATGAGATTTGAGAGCTAGGACATCGTTGCTATTACCTTCAAGGCATTGTGTGTAGTGTTTGATCTCTCTTTATTTGTTTCACTGTTGATATTCACTATGTGGTACTCCCTATGTATGATCATTTCATGAGGGAAAACATGGTATCTTCTTTCCTTTATGCAGAATTATTTTGAGTGCACATGTCTTGTAACATGGTTTTGCTTTCTAAAGCGTATGGCTTCACTATGCGCATGCATAATTGTAGATGAGAATCAGTAATAGGATGTCATTCATTGCTTAGATCTTTTTGATCTAACCCCCATCTCTCTTTTATTTGCAGGTTCTAGATCATCATAGGAGCACACTAGATTCATACCCGGGTCAAACATTTATCACTTCAGGCAATGTCTTTTTACCCTTATTATTTATGTTCATCTTCTTATGTATGCATGTACTACTTGAATTTTCTATAATAGATGAGAAAACCAAAAATTATTTTCTCCTATAGTCAATCCTATATTTCACTTTCCAAAGCAACCTTGTCAATCCTCTAGTCTCTCTTTCCAGTGTTTGGTACTCTTTCCTCCGCAAATTCTAGAAATATCACAGTTAGTTTCTTAAACAATTTTAGTGTTACGCTTGTTGTTGTTGTGCACCATATATTGTTTTATACACTATTTATTTCATTGAGACCGTGAGCTTGGAATTTGTAATGTATTTTCTGTTATTGGATCAATGTATTTTTCCCTTGAGCTTGAGCATCATGCAATTTTATTCTTGTCATTGTATGCTTGTTTTTGTTGTGCACCATATATTGTTTTATATATATTTATTTCATTGAGACCGTGAGCTTGGCATTTGTAATGTATTTATTGTTATTGGATCAATGTATTTTTCCCACTTATTCATTATGTTGGCATACTTATTCACTATTATCATTATTGTTACTTTGTTTTAGGTCTTCTCAATGGATAGAACATTTTGTATTTAATGTTGTCATTTGGAGTCCTTGGAAGAACAGTGCTCCGGATTATTTAATGTGCGTGATGATGACATCAAACATGCTATTCTCTACCTCCTGAAACATAATATTATTGTCTCGCATGTACACGATGGGGTGATCTATAAAATAGTATTTTATATTCTCTTTGAAGTTACCAGTCGGTTAGAATGGGTCTTGAAGGTTGTTAAGCATGTGGTTGTTTCCGACAATTTGGAAAAATTTGTGCAGGGGATTCAGACCATCAATCCAAACATTATCTCTGGCAGGCTTGGCTCAATTTTTGATAATAGAGTTGGCATTGAAAATAAAATGGTGGAGGCGTGGGAGGTGTTCAAGCTATCTTGCACTAATGATGACTATTCTGCTATGAGTATCTTCCATGGTCACAATGAATATTTTTTCACTTGTGACAATAGGAATGTTATGATGGACTACTTCTTTGGAGTTTGCATTTTTATCAACAAAGTAGGTCATCTTTAGATCAAACGTAGGCATGAAACTTAACTGTTTAACATAATGTTTGGAATACTCTTCTTTGTAAATGTTTTTTTTGATACATACTCAGGGTCTAGATATCCATATATTCATCATCATTACAAAAAATTATCTAGCTAATGAACTTTATATCCTTATGCATTATTCTTTTGT
The DNA here is from genome assembly GCA_018584345.1 of Thuja plicata. Taxonomy (NCBI): domain Eukaryota; kingdom Viridiplantae; phylum Streptophyta; class Pinopsida; order Cupressales; family Cupressaceae; genus Thuja; species Thuja plicata. The sequence goes on from MU223472.1 coordinate 228,365, forward strand.
GATTTTGCCTCTTTTTTTTACACAATGAATGGTTGTATGTAGCTCTAATTGTTTATTGTATACTATGCAATCTTTAGCATATGTATCATGTGAGTACTTATGTAAATCTGATTATCAAAACTTTTTATTATCTTGTGATATTGCTATTTGGATTCAAGTGTATATTTTTTTGAGTCAAATTCATTGACTTATGTTTCATCCATGAATTTGACATGCACAAATTTCTTATTATGTCAGCTGCATTTAACAAACTAATGTCACCAAAATCATCTAATAATGCAAACTAGGGTACTCTAGTCACTCATTTTCAAGCTAGCATGATATCAGAATTGAATGGCATTGGTGATTCAATGCATCTACAGCCTCAACAACATGGCAACATTGATCCAGTAACAACAAATACATTACAAATGCCAAGCTCGCGATCTCAATGAAATAAACAATGTATAAAACAATATATGAAGCACAACAACAGCGAGCATGCAATGACATCAATAACATTATATATATATATATATATATATATATATATATATATATATATATATATTTATATTTATATTTATGTATATATATTTATGTATATATATGTATGTATATATATGTATATATATGTATCTCTCTTTATTTGTTTTGTTGTTGATATTCACTATGTGGTACTCCCTGTTGATGATCATTTCATGGGGAAATATCTTGATAGCTCGCGGGCTGCAAGCTAGGGCATCATGCATTGTTTATGAGCTCACTATTTAATACTAGCATTGTTTACATCTTTGCATTTGGAATGCTTGATGCCATTGTTTTTTTCTTTTGTTCTTTTGTTCTTCAAGGACCATTCTTATTTATACCTCTCAAGGCTTAAATCATCATATTTTCTTAAAAATGTGCAATTTCAGCAAAAATCGGGATGTTCAAAAAAGTGGGACACACTATTGTGGGACCACCCACAAGTTATAATCATTTTAGGAAGAACTGATGTAGATTTAATATTACAAGGAAATAGTGGATGTCAATAATTTTGGTGGGTCGATGAAACCACACTTACATATACCCCATCTACGTCTATACCTGATGTAGGAAATGAGTGCAACTTGTGCAAGGCTTGAGAGGCAGCTAGTGCCGCCAAGATTGCTTCAATGGCAAAAGCAGAAATCATGTTTCTGCGATGCCTTCTTTGTATAGTTTGTGCACTACTTTGTTGGGACCATATGCATAAATGTGATTAACATAGGGCTATTGTAGATATTGAAAAAAATTTAGAATTTCATGTAGATACGTTGGACATTTTCATAAACTCATAAACTTTTTGTTGTTTATGACTTTGTTATGATTTTCTATATAAAATTAAACAAAATTAAAAATTAACCTTATTAAAAAAAATTAAAAAAAGGTATAACATTTTTAAAAAGTTAACCTTATTTATGATTTATGATGTCTAACTCTTGGCTGGGTTTTTGTAAATTTTATCCTTGTTCCTTTTAGAAGTGTATGGCTTGACTATGCACATGCATAATTGTAGATGAGGATCAGTAATAGGGTGCCATGCATTGCTTAGATCCTTTGGATCTAAACCCATATTTTCCTTCCTTGAAGGTTCTAGATCATACAGGAGCATACTGGATTCAACCACGGGTCAACTTCAACGACATCAGGCTATGTTGCAAAATTTATTGTCTGTAGTCATTGTAGCAGCATCAGGCACCACTTCAGCACAATATGATCACTAGACAGGTTTGTATGTCTTATACTTTTAAGTTGCATTGTTTCCGTTCTTGTTTTATGAATTTGGGTGATCCTTTCTATCCAAATTATACCAATACGTTTATAAGAGATTTTCCCTTTTTACTTCAACCTAAACAAACTTTCAGGAAAAATTATAGCTGAACTCTTCAGCGAGAAGATAAATTTGTTACACTTGTGAGTACAAAAAAATTGTTTGTTTTCTCATATGTTATGATCTTTAGCATGTGATATATAAATATATCATCTATTTTGAGCACTTTTTATTACCATCTACAAACTATGTGACAGTAATGAGTTTGAAGAAGATTTGGAAATGTTGCACCAATCTGAATTGGATCATTCATCATTTTCAAATCTTCTTCATCAATCACCATCAACCATTTTCCAAGAGCAACAAATTTCTCTATATGAATCTTAGTTTACATTTCCATGTAATCCTGATGCAAAATATTTCCCTAAAGTACATCAGGGGTATAATGCATTCAAGAAAAAGGCTCTAGAGGCTACTAAGTATTTTGTACACCTTTTTCTTGGTAATTTGAAGCCATTAATGGAAACTTACAATCCTAAACAATTAGTATACCATTGATGGCTTCATAATTATTAAGTGAAAGGGAGTTATCTGATCTAGAACCCCCTTTGGTGATGATCCTATGCAGTTCCACATAAATATGACACATTCCTTAGAAGACTTTTAATCTTACAATAGTTGAGATACATAAATGTAGATATCACAACAATTGTGAAACATAAATGTAGATATCATGGTCACAATTTTTTGGAGACATAATATAATTGAGTGGTATACCCAGACGATGTAACACAACCACTACTCCTCCAGTTCTAAGTTGGCACTGCATTATACAAAAACCATAGATAAGGAATAAATTATTCTTTATCTATGGTTTTTGGATCCTGCGGTGCCAACTTAGAACTGGAGGAGTAGTGGTTGTGTTGCATCATCTGGGTATACCACTCAATTATGTTGTGTCTCCAAACAATTGTGACCATGATGCCTACATTTATGTTTCTTAGATGTTGTATCCCAGGATCTCTTATGTCCCTTTATGACCCTTTACAATCCCTAAGATTACATCTTAGAGATCTTAAAGTGTCATAAAGGTTCATAAGAGGCTCCTAGGAGGGACTAGATGAGCTTCCACCTTCACGTGGTTGGCCCTTTTAAGTAGAGAATGTTAAACTATTCTTGAAACAAAGAGAAGCTCAATATTTTAAGGTCTCACTCCATGCACATGAAAAAAAATAATTAAACATAGTATACCGTCTCAATTGCGACGGTATTCAGAGGATGACCAACGCAAAAAACACTACATATGATGTCCAGATGTCAGAATAATCTGACAACTGGACGTCGCATACCCATCGTAATGGTGACACTCATAATGTGTAATGACGACATACTAACCCTCATAGTCAGTGCATATTTTGACAGTCATGACTGTCGTAATAACGATGGACATAGCTACCATTTGTGATTCTGACACCAAAACTCCAACACCAGTTTGTGTCATTTTATTGATGGAGGAGTGTCATAATTGTGATGCATAGCCATCTAAAAGAGGTCTCAAATGTAATAGTTCTTAGACCTTTTTTGATATTTATTAGCCTGTGAAAACTTTTCGTAACAAAATTTTTATTACTCAAAGGTAGTGTGTATTTTCCCAGCTATTTGTAGGGTGGTGACTCGAAGGAATCTTTGCATCAGTGTTGAGTTACAATCATTTGATACACCACTATTTAAATATGAGTTATGAAAATACTAGATCCAGGATGAAGAATCATCTTGAGAATGAGTTGGAAGGTGAAATTCCATCTACCTCCAGAGTCAGGAAATCAATAAATAGAAATGTTGTTGGAACTACTCCCCAAGCTTGGAGGTAGAGAAGGAACATAAGAATGGATACTCCTATTCCTCCCAATCATTAAGAAGATACTGTAGAAGTTGAACAAGATACATAGCCAGGATTGGGAGTATATGGTGAGTATTACTCTCAAATTGAGAGGGTTGTGATGTACCTAGGTTTACTAGGAGGGTGGTCCATGGTAAATCCCAGCGACATGAAACAAGGTCCAGATACACAAGCAGAGGTGAAGAGAATAGGAATGCTCCTAGTGATCTGAGATATCCCTCATCTAAAAGACCCCATGCCCATCATCATAGGAGAGAAAGAAATATTATGGAGGAAAATTTAGAATCTCACATGACTCTTGTAGATTCTGAGGAGATTTTTGAAGAGGTGGGTGAACTAGAAAGGAAGATCTGAGAGCATATTTCCTTGAGACAAAGAAGAGAAAGAGAGAAAGAGGAGAGAATCAGACATGCTCAGATTCAATCTGACCAATTGAAAAGACAACTGCGAGATTTAGAAGCAATAAATGCTACTACTATACTTGAGGAACTTGAACATGAATCTGTTGTCCATCAGTTGTATGAAACACAGAAACCCAAGGATAAACGTAAAAAAAAAGTAGCAGCAATTGAAATAAATGAGCCAGTGAGTAAAGGGAGTGTAGTGGATCCCATGACTAAGCTGGATACTGAGTTGGAGAAAGAAAAGAGAGAGGGAGATCATAGCCAAAGAATTAGAGAAGGCTAAATTGGAAGCCTCTGATCTTGAGATGAAAAATAAAATTGAATTTCTTAGGCAAACCTCTGGCCCTCCTCCTGCTGGTGCTAGTCCTAAAATGTCTTTAAATTCAAGAATGAATTTACCACCACCTACTAATTTTGGAAATGCTACTACATCAAATACTCAAGGTAATAATTCATCTCAAAGAACTCATGTCTATACTGAAAGGTATGGGCAATTTATTTTCCTTGGCATTCCTGGTTATCCAAATGAGATTCCTAAAAGGATTAGGGATAAACATCCTAAATTTTTGGGAAATAATATTATAACATGTGAAGAACATTTGATGAATTTTATGGATATGATTGATGATTATGAAATTGCACATGATGATGTGATAATGAAGTTACTTGTGCAATCATTAACTGAGGATGCTAGGGACTGGTTTAGAGGGTTTTCCCACTAATGTATTGGGTCTATGGATGAAATGAAAGAATGTTTCAGAGATCAATATGGGGATAAGAACAATGAAGATTTCATGATGAATGAGTTCAACAATATAAAGAAGAACTCAAATGAGGAAGTGGTGGAGTTCAATATCAGGTTCCAAAGGGCGATACACAAGTTGCTGCAAGTGATGAGATTGGATGACAAGGTATGTCTTGCTACTTATCTTAATGATTTTGATGCAAAACTGGGTTATCTTTTAAGGGATAAGAACCTTTGAAATATTAGAGAAGCATATAAGGTAGCAGTAAATATTGAGACAAATATAAGGGTTTCTGGAAAAGTGGGTAGGAGAGAAGATTGGAAACCAACTAGGTACAACAAGAAAGAATTAGATAAAACCTTGAATGCTAAACCAAAGGAAGATGATAATCTTAAGTTGATTCTGAATGCTTTGAAAAATTTAAAACCTGGAGAAAGTAGTAACAATAGGATTTCAAACAATGATAAGCCTTCCTATGGAAATTTCAACAGACAACCTAGGATGCAAAATTATCCTTATACTACTCAGTGGAAAGATGGTAAACCTATTGTCCCACAAAAGAGGGATAAATCTGGTAAAGAAACTCTTGATCCTCTACACAAAATCACTATAAAGATGTGTAATGGTAATCCTTGGCGTGTTGCTTTCCAATCCCCTCATAGCACTGAGTATTGTGTTATTTCTACTAGAATCTCTATGACTGAAGATCAGGAAGATAATGAAGAGGAAGCATATGATGATAGTGGTTGTGCTATGACTTCCTCACATGTTAATGATGAAACATATTATCAACATGACGATTCTAACATGCAAGATTGGGAGATTGATAATATGAGATGTAATGTCGAGGGATGTGATGAGACCCTGCCCTTAGAAGACCATCTAATGAATAAATTGTTGAAATCACAAAAAACATGGTTGCACAAGTAAGAGTAAATTACATCTTAAGAAATAGAATATTTGGTAGTGTAGATGGAAAACCTGCCGGTATTTTTATCAAGGATACCACAAACAGTACCAAAAGGCCACAAGAAAAGGAAAAATAGGCTGAAGGTACAAATAAAATTCTGATAAAAAAAGGAAACAAACCTACTAGTCCAAATGTGTATAAAGAAAAGATAAAAACACTAGAAATTCTCATACCTCATTCTAAAAGGGAGGATAAACCACATAAAGGAGATGAATCCAAACTGACTTCTAAAGTAGAAGATGAGGATTACACAAATCTGATATCATACATCTCTGATATGAAATACACCCATGTAGATATGGGGAAACTCTTGTCTCAAACAAATGTTAAGGTAACTCTGTTAGAAATGATGAGGATAGGAGAGCATAAACAAAAGGCTTTAATATGGATGAAGGGTGTTAGTTCTACTAAGATTATGGGACCAAAATAAAACAAGAAAGTGTCAGACACAAAAGACAAATCCACAAAGGAATCTAATGAGCTTGTGTCAAAGATTCCTCAAATTTATTTGGATACCAATATTGTTGGTACAACTATAGAAACTATACATTCCTTTTTCTTAACATTGTTGATAAATTGTAAAATGTTGAAAACTGTATGATTGACTCTGGGGCATCTAACATTGTCATGCATGCAGAAGTTATGAGATCTATGGGATTGAAACTAGACACACCACATGGGAGGTGTCAAGTTTTGGATTCTAGGGAAGTTCCTATCATCGGCACCATTAAGGCTTTACCTTATAAGTTGGTAGCTTTCCCAGACAAAGTATTAACAATGCGTGTGTTGGTTGTAGACATTTCCCCTCGATATGGAATGTTGTTGTCAAGAAAATGGAGTGCATCAATGGGGGGAAGCATTCAGTCTGATTTGTCATTTGCCACTTTCAATATTATTGGTGAAAACATTAAGGTATCAAGCGAGACCAGAACTCCTCATATGATTGAGGAAGAAGATGATAACAATATGAATTGTTTCTTAGATATTGAGATGAGATCATTTCAAGTGCAGGAAAATCAAGTTGCAAGAAAATTACAACCTGCATTGTTGTCTAAAGACATAAATAATTTATCTGAACAAAGTAAGTTATGGGTAATGTATTTTGACGGTGCTAGTTCTAGGGAGGGGGCTAGTGCTGGGGTTTTATTGATATCTCCCCCAGGAAGAACTTTCAAATTTTCATTTACTCTATTATTTACATGTACAAATAATGTGACATAATATGAAGCTCTTTTGATATGTTTGAGATTAGCTGCAAGACATGGAATCAAGTGTATCAGAGTTATTGGAGACTTTGAATTGGTTGTATCTCAGATCATATCCAAGTATGCTTCCAAGAATCATATATTGAAATAATACCGAAATGCAGTCTGGGATGAAATATAAATTTTTGATGCATTTGGTATTGACTAGATGGATAGAAGCCAGAATAGGATGGAAGATTTGTTGGCTAACATTTCTTTAATGCCAAAAGATATTACTTTTGCTGGAATTTCTAAAATATAAGTTCAAACTAGGCCTTCAATACCAAACAATGTGGATAGTTGGCAAGTATTTGATGATGATGTGGATATTCTGAGATTCTTGTATTGTGAGACAGATCTTGAAAATAAAGAGATAGATTTTAGTAGGTATGTGGAAATCATTGATGGAAAAGATATTGTCTTAGGAAAGGAAATATTGCATTTAAAGTCAAATAAAGTCCCAAAAGGATTGGTTATTTTAGAAAGAGCCTTTGAAAATAAGGATAAACCATATTTTGCTACATGTGTAAATAACTCTAAATATTTGGAGGAGGTAAATGTGGGAACAGAGGAAGTTCCTAAAAATTTATTTATTGGTAAAAAAATCTCACCTAAAGTTAAGGAGGATCTGACTAATATTTTGAGGAAGTAAAAGAAGGTCTTTGCATGGACGTATGATGATCTGAAGGCATATAATGAGGAGCTATTCCAACATGAGATCCCATTAAAGGAAGATTCCAAGCCTTTTAGACAAAAGAAAAGGCCCATAAATCCCACCCTAAGGCCCAAAATGGAGTAGGAATTGAAGAAGATGAAAGATGCTTGGATAATTAAGCCCATTAGACATTCTTCTTGGGTTTCCAATTTAGTCCATGTCAGGAAGAAGAATGGAGATATAAGGTTGTGTGTGGATTTCAGAAACTTGAATATATCTTCCTTTAAAGACAACTATGCTCTCCCCAATATGGAGAATATGATGCAAAGAGTCATTGGATGTGAACTTATGTCCATGATGGATGGATTCTCTAGGTATAACTAGATAATGGTCAAGGATTCAGAGCAATTTAAAACTACTTTTACTACACCGTGGGGAACATATGTATATGTCAGAATGTCTTTTGGTTTAATGAATGTTGGGGCTACTTTCCAGAGGGCCATGGATGTTGCATTCTCATATTTCTTGACAAAAACTCTTAAGGCTTATCAAGATGACCTCAGAGCCTACCCAAAGAAGGAAGAACAACATTTTGAATATCTGGAGAAGATTTTCGAAAGAGCTCTAGAATTTGGGATTTCTCTGAATCCCAGAAAATGCATTTTTGGAGTGACAGAAGGTAAATTATTGTGGCATATTGTTTCAAAGGAGTGGGTTAGAATTGACCTAGATAGGGTAGCTTCTATTGAAAAAGTACCCCTCCCAAGAAATTTTAAAGGAATTCAACATTTCTTCGATCAGGTAAACTTTCTTAGGAGATTTGTCACAAACTTTGCTGCAAAAAGTAGGCCAATTTCCAAAATGCTGAAGAAGGATGCAAAAATGGAATGGGATGGAGAATTCACCCAATATTTTCAAGGAATAAAGAAAGATATCAAAGATTCCCCTATTCTAAGAACTCTTGATTATTCAAATCCTATGAACATTTTTTCATTTGCATCTTGCCATACTATTGATGTTGTGTTGTTGCAAAAAAATGAAGAGGGGTTTGAATAGCCCATTGCCTTTTTTAGCAAATCATTATAGGCTGTAGAGCTCAAATATGATATGACTGAAAAAAATGCCTATTCATTAGTGAAGGTTGTGAAATCTTTTGGATGTTATTTGATAGGTGCTATTGTAGGAGCCTATGTCCCCTCAACAACAGTTAAGGACATCTTCACTCAACAAGAGGTTTCAGGGAAAATATGTAGATGGATCAATATGATTCAGGATTTTAATATAGAAATTCAAATCATTAAGTTGGTCAAATGAATGGGTTTAGCCAAATTGATGGCTAACACAAACTTGGATGCAAACCATATCAATACCCTAGAGGAAGAACAAAGACCTTTTATCTGTAACCTTGACCACTGTGATTGGTACAAGAATATTATTTATTACTTACAAAGAATGAATTGTCTACAAGGGATGGATAAGAGTAATAAAAGGACCTTAAAGCTAAAATAATTTTTTTTTCTCTAATCAGAGATGAGTTGTGGTGGAGGAGTCCTGAAGGAATTCTACTAAAATGTGTTGATAGAGAACAAGCAGATAGGATTCTACAAGAAATGCACAATGGAGTGTGTGGTGGCCATTACATGGCCAAGAATACTGCACATATGGTTTTAAGAGTAGGATTATTGTGGCCAAGTATCTTTAAGGATTCTCATCAAATGATTAAGAAATGTGATGCTTGCCAACGTTTGGCTGGTAAACTAAAATTCTCAAGTAATGTACCTCTTACAATAGTGGAATTTCAACCCCCTTTTCAGCAATAGGGTATTGATTTTATAGGGGAAATAGCTACTAATTCCAGTGGAGGACATGCATGGATAATTGTAGCTATTGACTACTTTACTAAGTGGGTTGAAGCAATCCCCACTAAAAGAGAAACCGGTAAAGTAGTAATAGATTTCTTGTTGAATAACATAATCACCAGGTTTGGGTGACCAAAGAAAATAATATTAGACAATGCTATGTGTTTTAAATCTGAGGAGTATATAAATTTTTATGTTGAATATGACATTCGAACATCTTTCTTTGCACCTTACCACCCATAGGGGAATGGCCAAGCTGATTCCACCAACAAAAACCTGCTTAAGATCATTAAGAGAGTTCTAGATAAAAACAAGAAGGCATGGGACTCAAAGCTAAAAATGGTTGTCTAGGAAGATAGAGTGACATCTAAGAAGGCTATAGGATGTGCACCCTTTGATTTATTCTATGGGATTCAGGCAAGACTGCCCCAAAATAATCTAATGCAAATGTACAAGTTTGTCCAATTATATGATGATGATATTGACAGTTATGTGCAATTTAGAATTGATGGCCTGGTGGAATTGGATGAAACCATGAGGGAAGCTTCTGTGACAAATGCTAAGCTTCAATTGCAGGTAAAAAAGTTGTATGATAAAAAGGCAGTCTCAAGACAATTTTGTGTGGGAGATCATGTCCTAATGTGGAATGCTAGATTAGAAGGTAAAGGAAAACATGGAAAGTTTGAACCAATCTAGCTGGGACCATATATTGTCCATGAGAGGTATGGGCATAATTCGTATTTATTGAAATACCTTACTGGTTTCATTTTAGAACTATCAGTTCATGGACAGTTCTTGAATTTATACTTCTCTTGAAGTCTAATCATCCATGAACATTAGGTTGTGTATATAGTGTGTTTCTGTAAGTGTGTTCTTTTTGTCTTAGTTTAGTTTGGTTTTCTGTTATGTGAGAAGTTTAGTTTTTTCTAGTTGGTTGGTTTGCTTCCCCTGAGATTCTAAATTCTTTCAATACCTGCAGGAGGTATTCATCCCCAGAAAGAGCCACACTTAGGTCTGGTTAAGTTTTTTTCCAAAATAATGAGTCCTTGGTCTGCATTTACAAAAAGGGTCTTATGTAAATTTTTGAAACTCTTGCTTTCATTTTTCAAAGTGTAAATCTTGTCTTCAAACCCTAAGCGTCAGAGTGGTTTCTATTTTTACATTCCCTTTTTGTCACTTAAGTCATGTGTCCACCATGTGTTCTTTTAAGCGGGGTCACGTTCAATATTTTGTAAATTCCTAACTCCTTGGCACTTTATTAATCCCTAAGTCTAAAATCCCACAAGTCTTTATTTAACTATTATGTGTCGAGCTGGTATGTTTTAATCTAACATTCCACTTAATGACTTAGTCCCAAGATGCAAAGAATCTATCTTATAAAGCATTAAGCAGTGATGACACGTGTTTTTGGCAAGTCCAGCATCAGTAAAATAGCATGTAGTTTCTATTTCATCCAACGGTCCACTTAATGGCTTACTCTCAACATGATCGAGGTCTATCTTATAAGTCATTAAGTCTGAATGACGCATTTCCCTTCAGTGATGTGGGCCCTGTTGCAAATTTTGACAGAGATTAAAGTGCAGATAGATTAAACGGTTCCCTTAATTGCTTATGATCAAGATACGCACCATCTAATGTGTAAGTCATTGAGCGGTGACAATGCATGGCAAGTGGTGGGCCCAAGATTTGTGAGTGGTTGTTTGTTAAACTATAGTTAGATTCCCTTTTGATCCAACAGCTAACTTAATAGCTTAATCCAAAGATGCGCGAGATCTATCATTAAATTTATTAAGTTGTGCTGCCGCATGTCCTGGAGATGATGTGTAATCCATTAACAGTAAAGGTGATCGCAGGTTAAAGGGATGACAGTTCAAAAAAGATCTAATGGTTGACTTGATTTCTTAATAACAAAGTGATCAAGATCTAACATGTAATCCATTAATTCATGATGCCATGTGTCCCAGTGGGTCTGGTTGAGGTCATAAGAAAGGAGTTAAAGGCTAAGCATCTAAAGGTTGATCCGACGGTTGACTTAATCGCTTGGTGTTAAAGTGATCGAGATCTACAGCATAAGTGATTAAGTCATGTTCACGCATGGTAGTTGGTGGACCCAATACAGTGCAAGGATAAGATAAAGAGGATGCAGTTTGAGAAAGATTGGATGCCTCACTTAATGACTTAAAGTGGAGATGAGGAAGATCTAGCATATAAGCCATTCAGTGGTGTTGACGTGTTTCCAATTTGATAAAGTTGCATTCGCAGTTAGTAAAGTTTGAGTAAAGCAACTGGTGGTCAGGTTAGGAAAGATTGGATGGCTCACTTAGTGAATTAAAGTGGAGATGAGGAAGATCTAGCGTATAAGCCATTAAGTGGTGTTGATGCGTGTCCAGGTTGATAAAGCTACATCCACACTTAGTAAAGTCTGAGTAAATTAACTGGTGGTCAGGTTAGAAAAGATCGGACGACTGACTTAAAGGCTTATGGGGAATATTCATGAGATCTAATGTTTAAGTGATCAAATCATGTTTCACGTGTCCAGGATGAATAGTGGTTTTTGTAAAGTGATGATAGCCACATGATATGATGAGATGCTGACTACGGTTCAGATTTAAAAGTTAAAGATTGGTTTCAGTAAACTGTTGAGCTGTGAATGTTCAAACTAGATGAATTGATTACAAAGCATGTGGCCACTTTAGTAAAATTCAATGAGAGAGATTGACTTGATTAATCATATAATTCATTACTTGAGTTTGAAGTTTCCATAACCATTGAAGTGATTGAAGAAAAACTCAAAGCTGCAGCAATCTCGCGCTCTGTGTAACAAATTGCAGAACAGGTAAGTTTTCTGTTGAAACATTAAAATTCATACTTGTAGTAGGGTTTCAATTTTAGAAAGATAAACATAGTATTGAATCAATCTGATATTTCTACTGTAAGAAACTCTAAGTTCAGAAAATGGCCCCAATAATTGAGTTCACTGGTAAAGTAGATTACAAAGATAGGAATGTGTGGGATGATCTTTTACAACAGCTGAATGGATCCACCAATGACTCTACTCAAATAAAAAAAGGTAGTGCCTGTAAGTCCTCATTTTAGAGTCGGGGAGGGTTTATATGATCTGGGCAGATGGGTTAAGATTGCCAAGGTTAGTGTACGTGGTCTTTCTTTGTTCAAAATTTATTTTGGCCAAAGAAATGCTCCTATCCCAGACTATTCTGAGAGATACAAATGGGAACATATTATTGAGTGTCTCAGTTGATGAGATAATAAAGGTTTTCAAATTGAATGACCTTTTTGTTCAAATGGATGACATAGACTTTGAGTATTTCAAAGAAGTATACAAGAATCAAAAGGACTACTTCAGAAATGGGCCTTTGAAAGAATGTTTCAATAAGATATTGGGTTTAATTGTAGTAGGCCCTAACACACCAGAGCCTTTCAAATTGGATTATTTTAGTGGAAAGGCTAGAGGGATGTATAGTGCCTTGTGTCATGTTCTGGGATAAGCTAAGGATTCAACAATGCCTATTCATTTTATGCTTATGATGGTCCAAATTCTGCATCCACATTTGTCTATTGTCTTTGATTTTGCAAATTATATTGTTGATTTAATGCATCAGGGTCTAGTAGGCATAAAAGAGTATAAGATAGTCAAGCCATTTTGATGGTATTCTATGATGATGCACATGATCTTGTACAATAATGATGACTATTTTGAGCAAGAAATGAATCTTACCAAATTTAGGATGATGAAGATTTGCCAATTCATTTGTGGACTACTGATTTGTCTTGGGACAGGAAAGAGGCCAGTTTTATTAATTTTGATAGATGTTTTGTCTCTAGGATCATAGCACTATTATGCACAGACAACCCAATAATTCACATAGATGTGTTGAGATTTCTGAGACCAATGGAGTATGTTAAAGAATTTCAAATTGTTCACAATTGGGGTGACATCATTTTATACCTTGTCTCAATAGTTATTAGAGTCTATGGTTTCAGAGGAACTCCAAATGTCCTCCCTTATAGGGTACCACTCAAGATAGGCATGGAAGAAATCCTGAGACAACTGGGTCAGTTGCAAGAGGAAGCATTGACTGGAAAAATGAAGGGCAACATCTTCCCAACCATCACAAAAGCGCACCAGTTTATTATCACTAAAGGAGGATGGAACAAGTTTCATAAATACTTGGAGCCTTATCAGTTGGAAACCTCAGTGGCAAGATGTGCATATAATGAGGGATTCACTAGTGACATGTTCAGAAATAAAACTAAATGTTGAGCTCTAGAACATTAGTTCAATTTTCCTGAAGACATAATTATAAATGAGTTTGATTTGATGGAGCAAGAAATCAAGAATGAGAAATGGTTAGTTTATAAGAAATCATTAGATTGTGTCCATCATTTTGATAAAGCTTATGATCCTTTGAAATAATTTATGCCTTGGGAAGAGAAGGTGGAATCCCTTATGAGCATGTTTGAAGATATTATGCAAGCCTTAGACTAGAAGAAGAAGAAGAAGGTAAGGAAACAGAGCCAAAAAAGGCCAAGGCTATTCTGAGCAAAGGTACACAGAGAAGGGTTGTTCCACCAAGAAAATATGAGGTGTACCAATGGAGAGGGTATAGCACAATTATGGCAAGAGTTGAAAAGACCTCTGATCAAAAGGGGAAAAAAACACTAGATTCCAGTGCCCAATCATTGTCATCTTCAAAAAGGAAAAGGGTGGAATTAAAAGATCAGAAACAAGGTCATATTTATTCCCCTTCCCAGTCTCCCCTGCACATGGATGAACAAGCCATTGCTGAACAATTGGTGCAAATGGGAAGTACAGGACATTTCTTTGTTACAGCCCAGGAACCGCAAGAATGAGTGTCAGAGGCACCTAAACATGTTGAAATGGACTTGACAGTAGCTGAGTTTTCTTGGAAGGATTTGGATCCTATCACTAAGAAAGTTAGTGATGAATTCTTGTTAGATGACCATTTTGTTAAAGTAAGGGCTTTCATTCAATTCCTTTGGAGAATTCACATTAATAAATTCAAAGAGAAATTTCAGAAGTTGCAAGATGATCAACCTAATAGAGACAAAGATGACATTGAAAAGGAAGTAAAGCATAAGATGGTATCTAAATTTGACCAAATCACTCCTGAAGAAGGAAAATAACTAGTAAAGAAAGAAGGATTTCTTATCCTGCCCCAGTGGGATCTTGTTGATGCCATTGTCTTTTATGTTGCTAGGAAAGAGACCAAACTAATGCACACTAGTGGAGTGTCTACTAGTGTCAAATTTAGTGAAGACCATGTAGCAATGGTAATGTGGTCTATCAAGAAGAAAGAGAATACGAAAACTGTTGAAGGTGGCCATGCTAAACAGTCAAGCAACCTATTAGTAAAGAGAGTTGCAGGTGCCTCAGTGGTAGAAGCAGCTAGCATTACTCTGGAATCAGCAAAATTTGGTATGAGAGTAGCTAAGAAATAGGAAGAAGTAATCAAGAGCTTGAGGGAAAAATATGAAATAGTCATGAAAGCATATAATGATGAAAGGGTAAATTGTATTGAAAAAGACAAGAAAATTGCCATCCTAGAGGGAAAACAAATATCCCAATTTTCTCCTCAAAGGATGATAACACAAGACCCACATCTTCCTGGTTCATCCATCCCAATTGTGACTTTCCCTCCTTCCCCTATGCCATCAAGTCCTATTACACAAGAAGACTTGGACTTAGAAAAGGAAAAATTGATTGATGAAAGGACCAGATTAGAAGAATCAAGGAAGAAATGGATTGAAGAGTCTTCAGCATTTAAAGAAGAAGAGGCATGGGTACAACAAAGGTACTCTGATAAAATACATTTCACCCTCATGAAATGTACTAAGGAATTAAGTCTATCTACCCTTTATATTCTAGGAAAAAAGACTATTAGCATAATAAATGAGTATGATATAGACAAGGATAAGTGGGGCTTGATCATGGATAGATGAAAAGGAAAGAAGGGGCTGAGCTAAAATTATTCTATTCCATATCCAAGAAAGAAAATAATATTGATATTTTTTAACCAGTACTTCTAAATGCTTGAAACTAATGGTGGACATGGACATCAAGAGAAACATCATCATCAGAAAGATAGAAACTTTGAGGAACGAATATTCAAAGGATATATATGAAATGTTTCCTAACCTTTTCAAGAAGAGTGGTGACATAAAGAGTGAAGCATTATGGCTGAGACAAATGAATGAGGCATTGGCCACCAAGACCAATAGTATTATTACTTTGGAAAGCACGCCATTGTTTTTCCAAACTGTGGAAATTATTGGCAAAGACAAGGCATTTTTCGAATTCTGGAAAGAGGAAATTGAGAAGGCAAGTGTTAGTTGGGATGAAATTAACAAAAAAAAAAGATGATTCTATTGGCCAAGTGATGAGGTGTATACCTCTTGGAAGGACAAATATGATGCATTTGATCAAGGAGAAGGTGGCAGTGTGTGAAAGACAACAAGTGGCAGTGTTCCTAATTGGTGACTAAGACAGACAAAGGTAAAGATCATAGATCAACAAGAACAAGGACAAAAAATTCTAGGTGGCTGGTTCTGAGCAACTTTGAAGTAGTTACAAGCACCCAAACGGTCAAAAGACAAAATATTTTGAATATATATTGTAACAAAAGTGGTTATCACTTCATTTGTTATTTTGTCTTTTTATTGAGTCATTTGTTTTGTCCTTATTCCAAGTGATCTGTAGCTTGTTGCAACCCTATTCTATAAAAGGATTCCCAAGATCATTGGAAAGGGCTGGAAAAATTGGATTGTAAGCAATTTTGAAAAGTTTCAGTCAAAGGAGGAAATATAGTATAGCTTGTACTAAATAGTGTAACCACCTGAATTCGGTCTGTCGCAACTATAGACCCTATTTTCCCTAAGTGTGATCATACCCTTGATTTATGTCCAAACGACCCTGATACTGCTTGGCATAATTCTTTTAATCAATTTAATGTCCTAGGTGATTTTTATCACTGATTTATATTATCTATTATATCCATACAATTCAAATCAATTTTGACCAATCAGATCAAATCAAAATCAAACATGGCTATAGTATTTAATTATAAAGGAATTAAATAAATCCCTATATCAAGTATTCACTTGCATTCAACCCATTCCCCTAGCCTATTTAATTTAATTAAAATGGCTATAGTCCTCTAATTATTAAAAAGCAATTTTATTGTTTTAATAATTAATTCCTATATTTCTAAATGAATTAAATAAGTTTATTT